>CM038120.1:29892421-29938819 GCA_001642375.2 Mentha longifolia | reverse complement strand
AGTTCAAGCTCGGGGAGGGCGGATTCGGAGGCGTTTACCGGGGTTTTTTGAAAGACACAGAATCATACGTGGCGGTGAAGAGGGTTTCGAAGACTTCGAAACAAGGTGCGAAGGAGTACGCATCGGAAGTCCGGATCATCAGCCGGTTAAGGCACCGGAACCTCGTGCAGCTCGTGGGCTGGTGCCACGAGGGGCACGAGCTACTGCTCGTGTACGAATACATGCCGAATGGGAGCCTAGATTTCCATCTCTTCGGTGAGAAATCGGCCTCGCTGAATTGGGAAACTAGGTACAAAGTCGCACGTGGTTTGGCCTCCGCTCTGCTCTACCTCCACGAGGACTGGGAGCAGTGCGTTGTCCACAGAGATATCAAGTCGAGTAACATTATGCTGGACTCCGGCTTCAACACGAAGCTCGGAGACTTCGGCCTGGCTAGGCTCGTCGACCATGACAAGGAGTCGCAGACGACGGTCCTAGCCGGGACCATGGGGTACATGGCCCCAGAGTGCGTGATGACTGGGAAGGCCAGCAAGGAATCCGACGTGTATAGCTTCGGGATAGTCGCGCTCGAGATCTCGACCGGGAGAAAGCCGATCGATGTCCGAGCGCCGGCAAACCAAGTGAGGATAGTTGAGTGGGTGTGGGAGCTGTACGGTAGAGGGGTGCACCTCGAAGCAGGGGATCCGAAACTGTCGTCGTCGGAGGGTTACGACGAGAAGGAAATGGAGCGGTTGATGGTTGTGGGGCTGTGGTGTGCTCATCCGGATTACAGTCTCCGGCCTTCGATGAGGGAGGTGGTTCGGGTGCTCGGGTTCGAGTCTGAGCCGCCGCTGCTGCCGCCGAAGATGCCAGTGCCGACGTATTTTGCGCCGCCGCCTCTTACGACATTGCTTTCCGATGCATCTAGTTATAGTAATGCCTCCACTAATGTGACTTCATCTTCTGCTTCTTCAACTTCTGCATCTGCATCGCTCTTGCATTCGAGATGAGGATTTCGTGTGTTTGTATTTTTGTATTTGGTGGATTTTAGAATTATTAGTGTGTGAATAATATATGTTAGCGATCAAATATTTTGAGACATGTTAGATTTTTTTTTTCAATTCTTCGTTGTTTTGGAGTTTGATGAAATGTGGACAATATTTATTTGTTCGTGTTTGCTTTATTTATTTGGTGCTATTATATTATTTTTATTTAGTCAATATTGTATGAAAAAAACCAAATAGAAATTTTTTTTAGCTATAATATTTAGGGGTGGCAAAGTTGGCCCGACCAGGTGGCCCGCCCAAGTTTAGGGCCAGGCTGGGTAGCCCGAAAATGGCAAAAAGCCCAGGGGCCCAGGGAAAGCCCGGCCCGGTCATTTTGCATTAAAAACATACTTTCGGGCTAGGCTGGGCATTGAAAATTGAGGCCCGAAACGATTTTGGGCCGGGCTGGCCTGACCCTAAAAATTCCAAATGCCGGGGGGGGGGGGGGGGGGGGGGGGCCTGCCCGCAACATTGCCAGCCCTAATAATATTCGATTTTTCGGTATATCGAATATCGAAATTCAGTACGGTATACTGAAAAATCGGTACGGTAACGGTATAAAAAAGTACATGGTATCGGTACGGTAAATTTTTTTCAATATACCGTAGATGGGCTTCTCTATTTCAAATTTGGTGTACCAATCGTGTCCCCATCCTAATTTTTATTAATTATATTATTTTTTATAAAAATAAAAAATACTATAATATAATAAATCATAATAAAAATTTATATTTTTAATAATTATATTCCCTAGTTTTGAATTTATCAACCTTAATATAACTAATAAAAGTGTAATTAAATGCTAAAAAATAATTATAAGCCCTAATTGGATGGGCGAATCCAGCAAAATATTTGTAAAATTAAACTAAATCATTATAAATTAAAATTATTGATTTTTTTTTCCATAATATTAGTAAAAATTAAGATTTTGTACACGGTTGAAACATTAAAATGTAGACAACGAATTTTAAGTGATTTAGGACATGTTCACCATTTCTAGATTTCCTTCATCTCTATGTTTTTATTCTCTCTCTTCCTTTTAATATATAAGAATACACGAAATAAAATGGAGAAATGCTCTCCTACCTACCATGGGCATACTTAATGTGTCCACGACTAAGGTGACGATATTATATTTAAGGAAAATTTTAATTAAGATACCTTATAAAAATAAACCCTACTAAAATTTTAATTAAGACACCTTATATTTTAGTTTTGTAATACAAATGCTATTTATGAAAATATTTTTAACACGAGTTGATCATCTTTCGATATAGAGGATCCGAATCGATTAGAAACGAGCTGAAAGACAGTTGAAACTTTTTTTTATAGAAATGTCAAATTTTCAATATTTTTCATACTTGTTAACAAAGCCGAAGAAGCTACTTACATCTTTGGATTTGGTCACTGCATATTGCAATGGACGTGATCAAACGAATTGATTAAATTAGAAATAAATCCACCTAAGTATCTTATTTTAATCAAAAATAGAAAACTTCAATTCAGTTGTCCGGCTATTTTCTTAAACTTTTCGTGACTCCATATATATTGTTTTTCCATTTTCGGGTTTCTTATAATAATAATGATTATGCTAATGATATTCTAAACTTTAACACAAGAATTATATAGTATAGATATCTTCATTTTTTAAAAACAATTTAACTGAAATTTAAAAACCGACGTCACAGAGTGCTCAAACTTGGGACTTGTTGTCATAAACTCGAACATTAATACCCACAATCACTATATCTTAACTGATGGATTTGTATACTAGAAAGCAAGCCTCTTAGCTTGTATACATGTGGTTTCCATATTTCACTAACAATTTCCTATCTGATTATGTATGAATTGATTATTAAGCATTACATTTATCCATTATCTCAAAGTTATAGGCTATATGGTGTGTAGTAGATCACGGAAGACCGTCGTAGCCGGTGTCTCTTGAGATATAAACAGTTATCATATATTGATACTGTGATCGCCCGTTTCAGCATGCAAAATGCCAAGAAGGGATTTCTTCCTTTCAGGCATGGCAATGTGTCCAAAGACACAAAAGGAGATAGACGACATGAAGGCTGTACCGTATGCTTCAGCGGTTGGGAGCCTTATGTATGCAATGCTGTGTACAAGACCGGATATCTGTTATGCCGTGGGATACGTGGCAAGATATCAGTCTAACCCTGGTCAGGGACATTGGACGGCGGTAAAGCACATCTTGAAGTACATCAAGAGGACAAGGGATTATGTGCTGACTTATCGGTCCGATGAGATGATTCCGAGAGGGTATACGGACTCAGACTTCCAGGTTGATCGAGATGAGAGGAAATCTACCACCGGTTATGTGTTCATCTTGGGAGGTGGAGCTATCATTTGGAGGAGTGTGAAGCAGAAGTGCATTGCAGACTCCACCATGGAAGCCGAGTATGTGGCTGCTTGTGAGGCTGCAAAAGAGGCTGTGTGGCTCAAGAACTTCCTTCATGAGCTAGATCTGGTCCCGAGTTTGCCCAAATATATCGCGGTGTATTGCGATAATTCTGGTGCGGTTGCAAACTGTAAGGAACCCAGAGCTCACAAGGCGAGTAAACACATTGATAGAAAGTACCATATTGTGCGAGATTTCGTACAACGGGGTGATATAGAAGTGAAGAAAATCCCTTCAGCGGATAATCTGGCGGATCCATTCACAAAGAGCTTAACAACCAAGGTTTTTGACAAGCATGTCGATGGATTAGGGCTGCGGAGCCTCCCACACGATTAAACTTTGAGTATAAGTGGGAGAAGATGTGTAATAGATGCTAGATATAGACACTTGCCTATTGTCACATTGTATACTAAAAGTTTGCTTTAGTATACGTGGGAGATTGATGGATTTGTATACTAGAAAGCAGGCCTTTTAGCTTGTATACATGTGGTTTCCATATTTCACTAACAATTTCCTATCTGATTATGTATGAATTGATTGTTAAGCATTACATCTATCCATTATCTCAAAGTTATAGGCTATATGGTGTGTAGTAGATCACGGAAGACCGTAGTAGCCGGTGTCTCTTGAGATATAAACAGTTATCACAGTTGAGATAGTTTTGGATAAAACTATCGGTATAAACTGTAGCATAAATAGATAAGTAGCTTGTCTTGGTTACTTGTTTATGCTAGTATGTTGATCGTATTGATAGGATCACGGTGAGGTGAATTCTTCTATTCTGACCTAAGTAGAAGAATCAAGACCTCGGGGACTTAAATGTTATTGAACGTAACACCTTAACTCTAATTGAGTGACTAAGGGTGTATAGTTGTGGTCTGTTACTTTGATTTACCATGGCTGAGGGTTCAATCATTGCAATCCAATATGACCCGTATCTTGGGTAACAACTATAACTAGTACGATCTTTAGTGCATCTGCAATAGAGCACCGTATCCTGGTAAAACAGGTTGATTACATCCCCTGAGGAATTCATTAAGGATTATCATACTAAACCCTGCAGGTGGATTAAGTTCCAGTATGATGAATAAGGAATGAATGGTACAACTCAGGAATTAAATAAGAAGTTAATTAACAAAAGCAGTCAGAAGCTTTAGATTAATTAACGGATGTAAGATATCTTAAATACGGGGGTGATTTAAGTCTAATACTAGCCCTGAGCTCAACAGGGATAAAACAGGTAGTTCAGTATTATTACTTTAGTGGAATGTTTTAATACTTATGATCTGAATTTTATTCTGGGCTGAATATAGAGAATTCAGAACATTGGGAGGCCCAGTTTTATCTGCTAGTAGATCCCCGGTCTGGCCCAAAAGCTCATTAGGCCACAGAAAGAAGGAGAACTGGACAACTCATCAATGGGTCCAGTGTGGGCGCCAATGATGAGGTCCAGGCGTCCATGATATGGGCTGCAGGCCAAGTCTGCAGCTTAAAGCCCATATTCTCTCTTATAAATACATGTACCCTAGCTCATTATCATGAATAAAATTCCCTCATAATTCACCACAAGATAAGAGAGGCTAGGGTTGAGTGTGAGAGAGAGGAGGACGGCGTCGACCTTAAGAAGAATGGAGAACGGCGGTGGTGGTGTGTGGTGACCAAATCCTTCGTGGCTGAATTCGTAGCGTGCTGTCCATCCAGTATCGAATTCAAGCAAGGGAACAGATCGGAAGATCTTCCAGCGAGCTCAATCACACGAGATCAATTCTAAAGGTAATATCGATTAAACACCCTATGATTGTATTTAATTCATAGAAACATGATAGGATTGAATCGAATTAATCATAACCGAAAATGAATCCTTGGGTACATGAATCGTTCTTCGCTGATTGGTTCCTTCAATTGGTATCAGGGCCAAGGTTATTTATTTTTGGCTCTATGGCTGATTCAATTCATATTATTCATGATTTTAATCGATGGATGTTGTCGTATGCCGCTTTTCGTGGTGTTAGTCATTTTTCGGTGCCGGTTTGGCAATTAAATTGTAATTTTAATCGCGAGATAATAAGGTGCGATTTAGATTAGGATTTTATTTTGTTTTCATTGTAAACTGCTGTATGGAGATGAAGAACACGAAGAACAAAGAATAATACCGCACGGCGACCGCCGCACGTGGCGGCGCGTGTGAATCACGCGCGGCCGATCGCGCGTGCGATTCACCAAATGGCGTCGTTCCGCCGATTCTTCAAGTCGTCGGGCTTCCTAATGAGGCTGAAGACGACGATAAGGCGGATGACGACGTCTGAAAGGTGATAGATCGCCGGAAAACACGTAAAAATATGGCCGGCTGCGGCGGAACCCTAATTAGGGTTCGGCGCCTGCAGTAGCTCCGCCGGCGTGCATGGTGGCTCGAGGAACTCTGCTGCAGAGCCCAGACACGGGCTCATGCAGCAGCAGTTGACCACGTGAGTTGCAGCTCTGCAGATCGTCGGCAGCAAGAAAGATCACGGCGAAACCCTATTAAGGGTTTCGGATCTGCTGCAGATCGACGGCGGGCAACCAGGCGGCAGAGAAGGTCTATGCTTGGCGAGGACGACAGCAATACGCAGTAGTAGCAGCAGCGACGTCGCGTTCGTCAGCGACTGTAGAGACGGCGAAATTCTGGGATAGGGTTTCGGCAACCGATCTTTTCAGGCACAGATCGACGGTGACGATTGCGGTAGCGGACGTCCGGTGTTCGAGCAGTGACGGTGAAGGCGGCAACACACGGCAGCAGCGAACAGAGGTCGGAAGAAAGCTAGGGAGCGATCGGCGTTGAAACGCCGGCTGATCGGAATCGCGATTAAAAGCCCTAGCTTCCGCCTGCGTTCGGGCTGGGCCCAGGCGCGGCCCGTGGGCCCATTTTGGGCCCACTAGGTACAGGCTCAGCGGGTCCGGGCGCGGGTTCGGGCCGTGTGGTGTCGGCCCAATCCAATTATTTCGGCCCGAAATCTCAAACGAAAAATTAGAAAATAAATTATTTAATAATTTATTTATTTTTCGGAAGGAACGGGAGATCGAGACGACGGATTTTGAAGACCGGAGCCTGTTCCAGAATTTATTTTATTATTATAATAGAATAGATTAGACAGAAGTAGTCACACCACGAAAAACGAGTTTTATTTTTATTTTTATCTCGTTTTTCTTATCAAAGCATGCTATGGATGCAATTTAAATTTAAATAAGCATGTTTTGCCTGTCAAGTTGAATAAATTGCGCATAGTCGAGCATGTTTTAGGATTGTCAATATAAGCATGATTTAATTTTCTTGCGAGCATGTTTTATTTGCTACATTTAGAAAATTATGCTTAGGGTTATGTGACAACATGATCTAGCATGTCGACAACCTTTTGAAAGAAAAATACTAAGCGGATAAAAACATTTTATTAAAAATGTTAAGACCTCCATAATTTGATCTTAATGTGAAGTTTCGGTAAAAGTGTGTAAACGTCCACACGAACGTGGCTTGCACATTTTATCGAAATAAGTTCACTAGAGTTAAGATTTCTTAACAAAAATATTTTAATCAAAATGAGTAGTGGGAGCCATTTTAAGTAAACGTCCACACTAACGTGGCTTGCTTAAAATAGTAACTACGGATTTCTCTAGAGTTTTGATTAACAACAAAGATAGCTTAAAGAAAATGGTTGAATTTTCTAAGTTAAGCTAAAATTATGGTTAATATGGTCTAGATATTAATTATGATACAACTCCCCAACGGAGTCCCTTTCTTAATTAATATGGTCTAGTAAGGTTCAACTATTAATTTTATTTGCCATAAGGAAATAAGGTTGGCTAGAGAATAAAATTAAAGATCCTTGATCTGGTCAAGTAATGAGAACGTAAACGTCCACACAAACGTGGCTTGCGGTCGGCGTTACTTGGGCTGTTGAAGGTTTCATTAAATATTGGTTTATCAAAAGGTTACAATATTTACGTTATGAATTTTTGCTTACTCATTTCTTACGAGTGTCTACGTGTTTTATTTTCAGATATGACTTTAGGCCTGTTGATTAATGTTCTCACTTCGAGTCCTTTCGATGGTTCCAACTATTTGGAATGGAGAAAGAATCTCGAAGCTGTCCTAGTAGCTGGTGAGTACACTGATGTGCTCGCACTTCCTGCCCCTCCTACTCTCACTTAAAGGCCATCTCAGAAAGATAGAGACGGTCATAAGAAATGGCATGAAGCGAATGACAAAGCAAGAGAAATTGTCATGTCTTCACTGTCGGGTGGGATGCAGTATATGGTAGGCCATTTGATTACTGCATCCAGTATGATCGAGACTCTCGAGGACATCTTTGATGATGACAAGATGCCCAACATTAAGTTGGATTCCGCAGCGGTCAAAGTTGTGGAAAAATAGTTGGGATACACTCTAACATTGAAAGATGTGGAAGAGAGGATCAGAAACAACAGAAAGCAGAGAGCTTTGCTGAGTGGGAGCAAAAGGGACGCCGAGATCGTGGGGGCCGGGAATGACATCAAGCCGAAAGGTAATGTCAAGGCCACTGGCGGTGTCAAGAAAGGGAAATGGAAAGGAAGGTGTTTCAACTGCAACAAGATGGGACATTGGAAGGCTGACTGCCCTCTAAAGAAGAAGAATGGAGGTATGTCTTACTCATTTGTAACTGAAACATGTTTAGCTGCTAGTTCTATCCAGACTTGGGTAGTAGATACGGGCGCAACTGACCATGTATGTTACACCTTGCAGGGGTTTCTGCAGAAAAGGGAGCTGAGTGAGGGCGAGATTACCATCTCCATGGGTGATGCATCAAGAGTTGCAGCTGTCGCAATTGGAGATTTTCATTTTGGTTTTGGACATTTTACTTTTGTTTTGAGAGATGTTTTATATGTGCCGGCGTTTCGGCGAAACTTAATTTCTGTTTCGAAACTTTATGACGATGGTTAGTTAGTAGTGTTTGATAGTGGTGTTTCTATCATGAAGAACAGTGAGATTATCGTTTCTGGTACATTATCTGGTTCTCTCTATACTATAAATTGTCCAATAAATGCACCTTCTTCTTCAAATAATGCTATCTCATCATCAAACCCTAAAAAGAGAAAGAGTTCTTCTCAAATGAATCAAACCTATCTTTGGCATTTACGATTGGGTCACATCAACCAAAAGAGGATTCAAAGGTTGGTTATTCATGGTATTTTGGAAAGATTCTAAATGGAACCATTACCAACATGTGAATCTTGTTTGGAAGGAAAGATGGTGACTAGACCTTTCAAAGCCAAAGGAAATAGAGCTTCTGAGTTATTGGAATTGATTCATTCTGACCTGTGTGGACTGATGTCAACACAAGCTCGAGGAGGTTACGAGTATTTCGCTACTTTCATTGACGATTACTCGAGATACGGCTACATTTACCTACTTCGCCGCAAGTCCGAATGCTTTGACAAGTTCAAAGAGTTCAAATCGGATGTGGAGAAGAGATTAGGTAAAAGTATCAAGTCATCACGATCCGATCGTGGTGGTGAGTACCTCAGCACCGAGTTCAAGACTTATCTGTTAGAAAATGGGATTACGTCCCAGTTGACTACACCAGGAATGCCCCAATAGAATGGTGTAGCTGAAAGAAGAAATCAAACTCTTTTAGAGATGGTTAGATCGATGATGAGCTATGCACCTCTGCCAATTTTGTTTTTGGGATATGCCCTGGAAACAGCAGGTTATCTCCTCAATCTAGTACCTTCTAAATCGGTAAGTAAAACTCCTTCCGAATTATGGACAGGGTGCAAGCCCAGCTTAGGTCATATTCGGCTCTGGGGAAGTCCAGCACACATGCTGAACAAGGAGGCCGATAAATTAGGTTCTAGAATTGAGGTTAGGCTGTTTATTGGATATCCAAAAGGAACAAAAGGTGGCTACTTTTATGTTACTCAGGATCAGAAGGTCATTGTGAGCACTAATGCCCGATTCCTAGAGGAGGACTATATAAGTAAGCACCAGGCGAAGAGTGATATTGTGCTCTATGAGTTGAGAGCAATGGCAGCCAGTGATCCAACTCAGCCAAGTGTACAAGAGGATGTACCACAAGTAACTGCACCGATTTCCAACACTGAAGTTCCACCGGCGCCTCATCGCAGTGGGAGGGTTGTTTGTCAACCCGATTGGTTCATGTTTCTAGGCGAGTCCACTGATATTCTCGCTGGTCTTGAACATGAAGAGACCGACCCCTGGACTTACAAGGAGGCAATGGAGGACGAAGATGCGGATTCTTGGCAAGAATCTATGGATGCTGAGATCGAATCCATAGTAGACATGGATGTGTACGACCTTACGGAGCTGCCAGATGGCAAGAAGGCCATTGGTTACAAGTGGGTGTACAAGAGAAAGAGAGATTCTGATGGAAAGGTTACGGCCTTTAAATCTAGATTTGTGGCGAAAGGATGCACTCAGCGTGATGGCATAGATTATGAGGAAATTTTTTCGCCGGTTGCCATGATTAAAACCATCAGAACTATCTTATCCATGGCAGCGCATTTAGACCTAGAGGTTTGGCAGATGGACGTCAAGACTGCGTTCTTGAACGGTTATCTTGAGAAAGATAAGCATATTTATATGCGCCAACCTGAAGGTTATGTGGCTAAAGGCCAAGAGCATCTCGTATGGAAGCTCAAGAAGTCCTTGTACGGACTTAAGCAAGCTTCGAGATCCTGGAACATACGTTTTGATAGTGTGATCAAATCTTATGGATTTGTTCAGTGTTCATACGAGAGTTGTGTTTACAGGCTCAGTGCGGATGGAAGCGTGGTAATCTTAGTATTGTACGTAGATGACATACTTTTCATTGGCGACAATGTGAACGTGTTATCAGGCGTAAAGGGTTGGTTGTCTGAACAGTTCAAGATGAAGGACTTGGGAGAAGCTGCTTACATCTTAGGGATCAAGGTGATCAAAAATCGCCAGAAGAAGATGTTAGGCTTAAGCCAAGCTTCATATATTGATACTGTGATCGCCCGTTTCAGCATGCAAAATGCCAAGAAGGGATTTCTTCCTTTCAGGCATGGCATCGCTCTATCGAAGGAGATGTGTCCAAAGACACAAAAGGAGATAGACGACATGAAGGCTGTACCGTATGCTTCAGGGGTTGGGAGCCTTATGTATGCAATGCTGTGTACAAGACCGGATATCTGTTAAGCCGTGGGATACGTGGCAAGATATCAGTCTAACCCTGGTCAGGGACATTGGACGGCGGTAAAGCACACCTTGGAGTACATCAAGAGGACAAGGGATTATGTGCTGACTTACCGGTCCGATGAGATGATCCCGAGAGGGTATACGGACTCAGACTTCCAGGCTGATAGAGATGAGAGGAAATCTACCACCGGTTATGTGTTCACCTTAGGAGGTGGAGCTATCATTTGGAGGAGTGTGAAGCAGAAGTGCATTGCAGACTCCACCATGGAAGCCGAGTATGTGGCTGCTTGTGAGGCTGCAAAAGAGGCTATGTGGCTCAAGAACTTCCTTCATGAGCTAGATCTGGTCCCAAGTTTGCCCAAATGTATCGCGGTGTATTGCGATAATTCTGGTGCGGTTGCAAACTGTAAGGAACCCAGAGCTCACAAGGCGAGTAAACACATTGACAGAAAGTACCATATTGTGCGAGAGTTCGTACAACGGGGTGATATAGAAGTGAAGAAAATCCCTTCAGCGGATAATCTGGAGGATCCATTCACAAAGAGCTTGACAGCCAAGGTTTTTGACAAGCATGTCGATGGATTAGGGCTGCGGAGCCTCCCACACGATTAAACTTTGAGTATAAGTGGGAGAAGATGTGTAATAGATGCTAGATATAGACACTTGCCTATTGTCACATTGTATACTAAAAGTTTGCTTTAGTATAAGTGGGAGATTGATGGATTTGTATACTAGAAAGCAGGCCTTTTAGCTTGTATACATGTGGTTTCCATATTTCACTAACAATTTCCTATCTGATTATGTATGAATTGATTGTTAAGCATTACATCTATCCATTATCTCAAAGTTATAGGCTATATGGTGTGTAGTAGATCACGGAAGACCGTAGTAGCCGGTGTCTCTTGAGATATAAACAGTTATCACAGTTGAGATAGTTTTGGATAAAACTATCGGTATAAACTGTAGCATAAATAGATAAGTAGCTTGTCTTGGTTACTTGTTTATGCTAGTATGTTGATCGTATTGATAGGATCACGGTGAGGTGAATTCTTCTATTCTGACCTAAGTAGAAGAATCAAGACCTCGGGGACTTAAATGTTATTGAACGTAACACCTTAACTCTAATTGAGTGACTAAGTGTGTATAGTTGTGGTTTGTTACTTTGATCTGCCATGGCTGAGGGTTCAATCATTGCAATCCAATATGACCCGTATCTTGGGTAACAACTATAACTAGTACGATCTTTAGTGCATCTGCAATAGAGCACCGTATCCTGGTAAAACAGGTTGATTACATCCCCTGAGGAATTCATTAAGGGTTATCATACTAAACCCTGCAGGTGGATTAAGTTCCAGTATGATGAATAAGGAATGAATGGTACTACTCAGGAATTAAATAAGAAGTTAATTAACAAAAGCAGTCAGAAGCTTTAGATTAATTAACGGATGTAAGATATCTTAAATACGGGGGTGATTTAAGTCTAATACTAGCCCTGAGCTCAACAGGGATAAAACAGGTAGTTCAGTATTATTACTTTAGTGGAATGTTTTAATACTTATGATCTGAATTTTATTCTGGGCTGAATATAGAGAATTCAGAACATTGGGAGACCCAGTTTTATCTGCTAGTAGATCCCCGGTCTGGCCCAAAAGCTCATTAGGCCACAAAAAGAAAGAGAACTGGACAACTCATCAATGGGCCCAGTGTGGGCGCCAATGATGAGGTCCAGGCGTCCATGATATGGGCTGCAGGCCAAGTCTGCAGCTTAAAGCCCATATTCTCTCTTATAAATACATGTACCCTGGCTCATTATCATGAACAAAATTCCCTCATAATTCACCACAAGATAAGAGAGGCTAGGGTTGAGTGTGAGAGAGAGGAGGACGGTGTCGACCTTAAGAAGAATGGAGAACGGCGGCGGTGGTGTGTGGTGACCAAATCCTTCGTGGCTGAATTCGTAGCGTGCTGTCCATCCAGTATCGAATTCAAGCAAGGGAACAGATCGGAAGATCTTCCAGCGAGCTCAATCACACGAGATCAATTCTAAAGATAATATCGATTAAACACCCTATGATTGTATTTAATTCATAGAAGCATGATAGGATTGAATCGAATTAATCATAACCGAAAACGAATCCTTGGGCGCATAAATCGTTATTCGTTGATCGGTTCCTTCATTAACAATAACCAATCAATGAAAAGTTCGAAAATTTTGATGCCTACATATTTGGATTTGGGAGTTGTACTTGTACATATATCTATTTCAGTTTTTAATTAATTTCCAATTTGAATTTGAGATCGTGTGGGTTAGGTGATCTGTCACATATATAAATAGACCATATATATTTATTATATCGTTACGTATGACAGTAATGATAGACGTCAAGAAAAACGTTTTGCACATTTCTATCAATTTCTTCATCACCTACATCGCTAGAACATTCCCATTGTCCATCAACATTTCCAAAATCTTCCCATAATATGTAACAGACAAGGAAAAGACACCAAAAGAGGGATATATCTTCATAAAATCACACCAACCTTTATATATATATATATAAAATGTTTCAGTGTCCACCGTTGACACATTTAATATATCATCTTAACATGTAACTTTATCAGGTCTGTTGTTGGCACATCAAGAGCGCCCATGATGAGAAGTGGAACATTTCTGTTTATACTAGTGTAATGCATTATCAGTACTATTTATGCACTAATCAATAGAATGTGCTCTTATTATAATTATAATGCACAAGTTGATCTGGGCCGTGAATGACACATGATCACTGATCCATATCATTTTTCATTTTTTATAAAAAAATTTATTTTTTTATTTGATATCTTACCTCTATATATACGTGCTTCGAAACGAAGCATTCCGAGAGATATATATAGTGAGAGAAAAGAATAAAAAAAAAGGGAAGTGCAAAGAATGTGCAGCGTTGCAATGCAAATGGCGATTATTCTTAGCAAGCAAACAAATTATGCCCATAACTCACTGATACGAGTATATCTCGTATATATCTCGAGATTATCCTTTATATTTATTATTTAGATTATAGTATATCTTTTCCATATTTGCCTAGGGTTTTATTATTATAAATAGAGTGTTATTAGGAGAATGTAATCAATCAATGAATCAATGAATTAAATCTATTTTCATTTAGCGTATTTTGCTTCTTAGTTTTTCTTTAGTTTCTGCACAAGTTTCTTGGCGTGAACGACGAGCTCGATCTCGCGTCTGCCTTTTGTTCTTCCCGACGTGAACTTCCCGTTCATCGTCGCTTGATAAGGATTGAAACCTTATCACTCACACATCATTAACTCTTCTCCAATAATCATTCGTCGATTGCTTAATAGTAATGATCGGCGCTCTGGAGGCTACCCTCCTTCCCTTTGGGATTTCCACTCTATTCAAGCGCTAAACACCTCTCAATACAAGGTTTGAAACTATATTTAATTTATATGTTTTTACATAGTTTTAATGGCCATATATCTTATTACTAAGTTAATTGATTTATGGCAAGGAGGAGGAGAGGCACCTAAGAAGGGCTGCGGTTTTGATAAGGGAAGTGAAGATGTTGTTGCAGGAAGAAGAAGTTGTTGTTCGACAGTTGGAGTTGATTGATGAGTTGCAGAGGCTGGGTATATCTTGCCATTTTGATGAAGAAATCAAACAAATCTTGAATTCTTTTTACTACAACAATTACTACGATCATGCAGTTGCAGAGGAACAAAGAGATTTGTACTCCACAGCTCTTGCATTCAGGCTACTCAGACAACACGGTTTTCACGTCTCTCAAGGTACCAATACTAGCCACCTACTCCCTCTGTCTGCTTATATTGGTACACTTGGCTGAAATCTGTCATTCAGTCAAATGTATCAAGATAAATTGGACGGAGGGAGTAATATATATGATTACGTAAATAAATCTTGGCGTGAGAATGTAGCAACATGCTTAAATTATATATATCAACTTATGGTTATGTATTGCAATGATGTTTATTTTAACGAAAATTGTAAATTGCAAAAAGATCAACGGATCAGATGAGTTTCTAGTATTTAATTACACCAGAATTTATTTGTCTATGAACTAAAACCTATAGAGGTAGATTGGTTTATAAAAGAACTAAATAATCTTAGTGCGAAAATTAGATTGGTCTGAACCGTCCGATCTATGATTGTTAATTAAGCGAGAAATCATTACTTTATTGTATAAAAAATATCATTGTACATATAAAAAGCATGATCAAAAAACTATATTACTATGCATACTCCTACTATCAACGAAATTCATGCATTTAATTCCATTTTGGGACTACCACCGAAAATGTACATTTTCGGTTTTTAGAAATAACCTCATAATTTTCACCCTCATTTGACCTATCTACATAGTTACACAAAATACTACTCATGACCTATATACCTCAATCTATACAATATTTGCATATTTTAAATCTAAACCATACAATTTAATTGAATCAATGGTCATGAATAGTTCCTAGTTAACTCTTGGAAAAAGGTTTTTACATAACCGCAACTTATATAACCAGAACTTGTGAAATGACACATGCAGAAGTCTTTAAGTACTACTTCAAGAGTGAAAAAGGTACTGATTTCAAGCCCATCCATGGTGAAGTTACCAAAGGATTGTTACAATTGTACGAAGCATCTTTTCTATCAACACAAGGCGAAGAAACCCTACAATTAGCAAGAGAATATGCCACAAATTTTCTGCAGAAAATACCACTTGATCATCATGAAACTAATGAAAATCTCTCATCATCATCAATTCGAGACGCCATGGAAATCCCAATTCATTGGAGGGTACAAATGCCGAACGCAAGATCCTTCATCGATGCCTACAAGAGGAGAAGTAACATGAATCCAATTGTACTAGAGCTAGCCAAACTTGACTTAATTATTGTTCAAGCACAGTTTCAACAAGAACTCAAAGAGGCCTCGAGGTGAAATAAGATTAATTATTAACTTTCTTTATAATATATATATGTTGAAATTAATTATATCGTTCATGTTATATATAGGTGGTGGCATAGCGTGGGCCTCGTTCAACAGCTTCCCTTTGTGAGGGATAGGATTGTGGAGTGCTACTTCTGGACAACCGGAGTCCTTGAGCGTCGTCAACATGGATATGAGAGAATAATGCTCACCAAAATAAATGCTCTTATAACAACTATAGATGACATCTATGATGTTTACGGCACCATTCAAGAGCTCCGACTATTCACTAATGCGATTCAAAGGGTAGTACGGCATTCAAAGGGTGTTTTCCTGAGTTAATAAGTTCCTTTAAACAGTTTATAAGTTGTTTGGGAGCTCTATTATAATCTCTTCAAAGTTTTTTAGTAAAATAAGTTGCTAAACAGGTTAAATTCTAAACTCTCCAAAAAAAAATCATTCACCCCATTTTTTTTTAAATCTTACCTTTTTTTATCATTTAACCTTTATATGATTTTTATATTATTTTTATATTTCTAGCATACGCACTTCCATTTGATTTTCATCAAAATTAAAGATTTTGAAATTTCCATTTTTCATATTTTAAATTTTTTTAGTCTATTTTGAACTTATTGTCTAAACACTTTAGACAACTTAATTAGGGGTTGTTGTGACATTAAATCTTATAATCTCTTAAAACATGAAGAGCTTATGTTAATTCTTTATATAGTATTTATCTGAAATTTCAGATGGGATATAGAATCGATGAATCAACTACCTCCTTAAATGCAATTGTGTTATCTTGCACTTCACAACTTTGTCAACGAGATGGCTTATGATACCCTCAAGGAAAAAGGTTTCAATTCAATCCCATATCTACGGAAAACGGTAACATTAATTGCACTCTAATCAACTTTTAATTAACTCTATGTATTTACATTTACTAATTAGAAAAAAGAAGGATGCGTTTTTTTTTCCATCTGTTTTTTTTTTTGGTAGTGGGTTGATTTGGTTGAGGCATATATGAGAGAGGCGGAATGGTACCACAACGGTCATAAACCTAGCCTCGAAGAATATATGAAAAATGCTTGGATATCAATCGGAGGCGTCCCGATTTTATCCCATATGTTTTTCCAGCTAACAAATTCTATAGACGAAGTGACCGTTGAGAGCATGCACGAATACCATGATATAGTTCGTGCATCATGTACGATTGTTAGGCTTGCTGATGATTTGGGAACATCCTTGGTACGTATAACTATAATGCATCATTCATCATAATACATTTACAGTACTATTATGACACGCGCATTAGTCTAGACCTTATTTCTTACAGAATATGTGAGATTCTGTGAAAATAAAAAAAAAAGATTTTGAGTATTCCCTCCGTCCTATTAGAATAGGCTTGTTTCATTATTTTATACCTCACATATATTCAAGAAACAGGCCTATTCTAATGGGACGGAGGGAGTACAAAAATATAAAGAAAAAATGATAAATTTTATGCACGATTTTCAGTACTATTACAATGGACCAGTTAATATTGAACGTAAAATAAAAATTGATAACAATTTAGATAATTTATATCCTATATGATCCTGAGCCATGCATGCATGCATGCACATGATATTCCATCTACTCGAAGTTTTATTTAGGGGGCAACTAGTAAAATAATCACTTTGAGATAGTAAAGATAAATAATAGCCACATAGATAAAAAAATAGCCAATTAGATTAAAAAGATAAAAAATAGCCATTAATGAATTTCGTGAATTGCTTGTTTTTTTTCACTAATTCACGAAATTGAATTCGTAAATTCAGGCATTTTTTGAGTGAATTCGTGAATTCAAATATTTTTTTGAGTGACTTCACGAATTTGGGTGAATTCGTGAATTCAAGCATTTTTTGTGAGTAACTCACGAATTGAGTTTGTAAAATTCGTGAATTGCTTTATATTTTTAGAGCAATTTACGAATTTAAATTCGTGAATTAGGCAAGAGCGGAAGCATTATGGTAAAAGTGGCTATTTTTTTTTAATCTTTTTATCCAAGTGGCTATTATTTATCTTTACTATCTCAAAGTGACTATTTTTGCCTATTTTTCTTTTATGGTATTTATTTATTTATTTTTAACCAGGATGAGGTGAAGAGAGGCGACGTACCAAAATCAGTTCAATGTTACATGAACGATGAGAAGAATGCTTCTGAGCAAGAGGCGCGGGAGCATGTACGATCTCTCATAGAGAAGACATGGAAAATGATGAATGAGGAAATGATGACATCAACCGATTCTCCATTTTCGAAATATTTTGTGGAAGCTGCTGCTAATCTTGGAAGAATGGCACACTGCGTCTACTAACATGAATCCGATGGCTTTGGCATGCAACATTCAAGGGTTAACAAAATGCTAAGAGGCTTGCTCTTCGACCCCTGTTCATAGCGGTGTTAGCCTGAGACCAAAGATCTCGAATTCGAGTTCTTTATGCCGCGGTCTTTAAATTTCAGTTAATTGTGTTAAAAAAAAATAGTAATCTTCTGACATATATTTGAGGAAGAACCATGCTGTCTTGAGTATAAATCAACACATTGTTCTAGCTAATATTCATAATAGAGAAGATGAAGTTAGAGGAAAAAATTGATCATAAAATTGATATACATCGAAGTGGGTGTGATAGTATCGAAAAAAACACTAAAAATTGCGAAAGAAAGTGATATTAATCCATAATTATAAGAGTTAACTGAACGACTGAACGAAGAATTATAGCCATGCATTAGACATCCGAAGGGAGTTTTAAACAAAATTATTATGTTAAAATGAATCTTAGTTAATATTTATAACTAAAATCAAAAATTTGAAAATGATATACCCTTCTTTTAAATTTAGCAACCCTTATATTAAAAGTTAAAATTGAAATGAAATACTAAAAAATAATTCTAAATCATATTTAATTTAGATTAATGAACCTTAGTCCTCTAGCTCTCACGCACAAGGCTCAAACAAGCATGTGGTAATTTGTTGGTGTATTATAGGGTGTTGAATCCCATGCCCATCTCCATGACGATACATATACTGCGCCATTCTTCCCAGATTCGCACATCCTATAAAATCTTCGCAAAATGGTGAATCCTTCGAAACCCTCTCCTCGTTCATCTTCTTCCACGTCTCTGCTATCAGCCATTTTACGTGCTCCCGCGCCTCCGCCTCCGAAGCATTATTATCATTCATGTAGCACTAGATTGATTTCGGCACGTCGCCTCTGCTCACCTCATCCTGCATGCATGGACAAACAGATTTCTCATTGCAATTATGAAATAACTAAAACTAATTAAGTGTACGTTAAGTATATGTATTAGAACGATCGAGGGTTTAATTACGTACCACAGAGGTTGCTAAATCATCGGCGGGGCGCAGAATGAGTGAAGACCAACGAACTAAATCATGGTATTTGTACAAATTATCAACAGTTTCCTTTGTGAAAGAATCAGTTACATTGAAGAATGCATGAGTTAGTGTTGGAATAATTAATTACTTTGGTAATTAATTATTTTGGTAATTAATAAAATTAATTAAATAAAAAATTGAATGGATAATTAATGCCCAAAAGGTACCTATTAATCAAAAAACTCATATTAATCCAAAAAGTGTCTATTTGCCAAAAGACTCTAATTCATCCAAAAGGTGCATATTCAACCAAAAGCCTTCATTTTGTCTACAGTCACATCCATTCAAGGGAACCCTTGGAAACTATAAATAGAGCCCCCCTCATTTGGTTTAAGACATTTCGATTTTCATAGCAAATCATCTCATACATACTAGTATATTTTTGAATACTCAAGTCCCGAGTATCAAGTAAGTTCGCTGGTATTACGATGTTCTAGTACAAGGACTCGTAATCGTTACAACCGTTGTATCTTGGAGACAATTGCTATCGAACCGCGTGTACTGTGCGGAGCAATTTTGTCTTGCGGAGAGAGAATTAAATTCTCGCCTCGGTTTTCACTAAGTCGTTACTCTGTCGATTCGCATTCACACGCTATAACAATCGCAAGACAAAATTCGTGTGGAAATGGCGCAATCAAGCAGCACCAACATTCCGAACGCCCCCGCTCATGCCGAAAAACCGGAGAAATTCTCAGGTTCGGAATTTAAGCGTTGGCAATCTAAGATGTTGTTTTATCTTACTACTTTGAATTTGGCTCGATTCCTATCGGAAAATGAGCCCCATGTTGATGAAGCTGATACTGATTCGGATAAACGAATCGCGTATGATGCATGACATCATGGCGACTTTTTATGTCGCAACTACATACTCAATGGGCTAGACAACACACTTTATAGTGTGTACTCTAGTACCAAAACCTCCAAGGAATTATGGAATTCTTTGGAAACGAAGTGCAAGACGGAAGATGCCGGCTTGAAGAAATTCATAGTCGGACGATTCTTGGACTTCAAAATGGTAGACAACAAGTCTGTCATTGAACAAGTGCAAGAGATTCAACTCATCTTGCACGACATACTCGCCGAGGGTATGGTCTTGTCGGAATCCTTTCAAGTGGCCGCAATAATCGAGAAATTGCCGCCTCGGTGGAAGGACTTCAAGAACTATCTCAAGCACAAACGCAAGGAGATGGGTCTTGAAGATCTAATCGTTCATTTGAGGATTGAGGAGGATAATCGTCAATCTGACTCTAAAATGGACAAGTCCTCGTATGAGAAAAAGGCAAATTTGGCTGAGTCGAGCAACAATAAGAAGAAACGCAAGTTCAAAGGAAAGAAGCACAACTCTAACCCAAAGAAGCAAAAGAGGATCAAAGGAGATTGCTACAATTGTGGCAAACCGGGACACATGTCGAAGGACTGTCGCAAACCAAAGGCGGACAAAAAGAAAGAAGAAGCAAACATGGCGGAAGGAAGGACCGTGCCCATCGACATGAACGAGCTCAACCTCTCCGCAATTGTAGATGAAATCAACTTGGTTGGAAACCCCTTGGGTTGGTGGATAGACACCGGTGCGACTCGCCATATTTGCGCCGACAAGGCTATGTTCTCGACCTATGAGGCGGTCACCGAGAAGAAGGAGCTCTACATGGGCAATTCCGCATCATCCAAGGTCATTGGATGTGGGAAAGTTGCTCTCTTAAAGACATCGGGATTGACGCTCACATTGCTAAATGTGTTGTACGTTCCCGACATTCGCAAGAACCTTATCTCGGGATCTGCCTTGAGCAAAGCCGGCTTTAGAATGGTCTTTGAAGCCGATAAATTTGTATTGACCAAAAATGGTCGCTTTATAGGAAAAGGCTATCTAGACAATGGTCTTTTCAAGCTATGTACTATGAATGTACATCTCAATGATGCTAATAAAGATAAAGTTGTTTATTTGCTTGAGTCTCCTAATTTATGGCATGATAGATTAGGACATGCAAATTACAAAACGATACGTCATTTGGTAAAAATGGAGTTATTGCCAAAAATATCATTCGATCATCACAAATGTGAGGTATGTGTTGAGGCGAAAATGGCAAAACAACCATTCCATTCGGTGGAAAGGTCATCAAAATCTCTTGACTTAATTCATACGGATCTATGTGATTTGAAACTTGTGCAAACGAGACGAGGTAAAAATTACTTCATCACATTTATAGATGATTGCACAAGATTTTGCTATGTGTATCTTTTGAGAAACAAGGATGAAGCCTTCGAAGCTTTCAAAAGTTACAAAAATGAAGTTGAAAATCAACTCAACACCAAAATTAAAAAGATTCGAAGTGATCGAGGAGGAGAATATGTTGCGCCTTTTGAAGAATTCTATCGTGAACATGACATTATTCATCAAAAGACGGAACCTTACTCTCCACAATCTAATGGTGTTGCGGAACGAAAGAATAGAACATTAAAAGAAATGATGAATGCTATGTTGATTAACTCAGGGTTATCACATAACATGTGGGGGGAAGCTATTCTTTCGGCAAATAAGATTCTAAATAAGTTACCCCAAAAGAAACAAGAAAAGACTCCATATGAACTATGGGAAGGTAGGAAACCATCCTACAAATACACGAAAGTATGGGGGTGCTTAGCAAAAGTTGGAGTACCAAAACCTAAGCAAATAAAGATAGGACCTAAAACTATTGATTGCATTTTCATTGGATATGCAAACAATAGTAGTGCTTATCGATTCTTGGTACACAAGTCAGAAGTACCGGACATAAACGAAGGAATGATCATAGAATCAAGGAATGTCATATTCTTTGAAACGATCTTTCCTAAGAAAGAAAAGAAGGACATAAGTTCTATCAAGAGAACTTATGAAGAAATCTCGCCTATGAATGTTAATCGTAGTGTTGAGTCAACACGCGAACCTACACCGGATCAAAGGCGAAGCAAAAGAGCAAAAACTACAAAATCATTTGGCCCCGATTTTGTAGTATATTCATTAGAAGATGAACCAAGGACTATCAACGAAGCTTTGTCTAGTCCTGATGCTGATCTATGGAGAGAAGCAATAAATAGCGAATTTGAATCAATCTTAAGCAATCACACTTGGAATATTGTTGATCTTCCTCCGGGAAATAAACCTTTGGGTTGCAAGTGGATTCTTAAGAAGAAATTCAAAGCTGATGGGTCTATAGATAAGTACAAAGCTCGGTTTGTAGTCAAAGGCTATAGACAAAAGGAAGGGTATGACTACTTTGATACATACTCTCCCGTAACTCGAATTACATCCATTAGAATGCTAATAGCAATAGCGGCGTTGTATAATCTTGAAATACATCAAATGGATGTAAAGACGACATTCCTAAATGGGGAACTTGAAGATGAAATATACATAGAACAACCCGAAGGGTTTGTGATCCCCGGCCAAGAGAAGAAGGTGTGTAAACTTGTTAAATCCTTGTATGGACTTAAACAAGCACCTAAACAATGCACGAGAAATTTGACGAAGTAATGTTGTCAAATAAGTTCAAAATTAATGAATGTGACAAATGTGTCTACATCAAAGGCACCCCAAACAACTTCCTCATCGTATGTTTATACGTTGATGACATGTTGATTATGGGAAGTAGTCATGATGTTATCATGAATACAAAGGAAATGTTGAAAAGAAATTTCGACATGAAAGATATGGGATTAGCGGACGTGATTCTAGGAATTAAAATTTCTTGAACATCGGAAGGAATAATCTTATCACAATCTCATTACATTGAGAAAGTGCTTAAGAAATTCAAAACGTTTGATCTACCTCCGGCTAGGACACCCGTCGATTTAAGTCTACACTTGGCTAAAAATCGAGGAGAACCCGTATCGCAAGAAGATTATGCTAAGATCATTGGAAGCCTAATGTATATCACAAATTGTACAAGGCCTGACTTAGCATATTCTCTAAGTAAATTGAGTCGATTCACGAGTAATCCCGCAAAGGATCATTGGACGGCTCTAACTAGAGTGTTGAGGTATTTAAAACATACCTACACGTTCGGATTACACTACTCACGATACCCAGCCGTGTTGGAGGGATATAGTGATGCGAATTGGATATCCGATACCAAAGACACCAAATCTACAAGTGGTTTTGTGTTTACCATTGGAGGCGGTGCCATAAGTTGGAAATCCTCTAAGCAAACATGTATTGCCCGATCCACTATGGAATCGGAGTTCATAGCCTTAGATAAGGCCGGTGAAGAAGCCGAATGGCTTAGAAACTTCTTAGAGGATATTCCATATTGGGAAAAACCTGTGCCTCCCGTCATGATACACTGTGATAGCATGGCTGCTATAGGGAGGGCAAAGAATAGTATGTATAACGGTAAGTCTCGACATATTCGTCGTAGACACAATACCGTTAGGCAATTGATCACGACTGGCATAAGATGCATTGACTATGTAAAGTCAAAAGACAATATAGCGGATCCGTTTACTAAAGGTATTAACCGTGATCAATTCTACAATGCAGTAAGGGGAATGGGATTGAAACCCACGATAAATGGACGTTCATAAATGACACTCCACCATGAAGATTGGAGATCCCATGAACTTGGTTCAAGGAGACAACATTTTGTGAAGGTTCAAGTCAAGTACTTGGAATCTACATAATCCATTCTCGCAGCTGCCCAAGTACAAACCTGTCGTGCGTGGTAAAGGGTAAACTTGTGGAAAGTTTTTAATGATTTCTATAGCCTTACAAAAGGTAGAGTATGACAGGCTACTCTTTATAGAAGATCACCTATATAAGTGAGAAGTGAGGCCGCTTCAATTAACAACACTTATGAATCCAAGATATGGTCCAAGGCCAAAACGGACACAACGTGAGAACTGAAAGATATTAGATCTGTTATTGTGTGTGTGTTATTGTCTTGATTTGCACAAAAGCTGACCGGTTCAAGACATCGCGTTCACCGAGCAGCAAGTAAATCCGATAACACTACACAAAGGAAGGTTCAAGGCTAACTACCACCTATCCTGATGCGATAATAGGTCGTCGGGACTTAGTTGTGCATTTTGCATTAATCATCATTCATGTGGGGGATTGTTGGAATAATTAATTACTTTGGTAATTAATTATTTTGGTAATTAATGTAATTAATTAAATAAAAAATTGAATGGATAATTAATGCCCAAAAGGTGCCTATTAATCAAAAGACTCCTATTAATCCAAAAGGTGTCTATTTGCCAAAAGACTCTAATTCATCCAAAAGGTGCATATTCAACCAAAAGCCTTCATTTTGTCTACAGTCACATCCATTCAAGGGAACCCTTGGAAACTATAAATAGAGCCCCCCTCATTTGGTTTAAGACATTTCGATTTTCATAGCAAATCATCTCATACATACTAGTATATTTTTGAATACTCAAGTCCCGAGTATCAAGTAAGTTTGCCGGTATTACGACGTTCTAGTACAAGGACTCGTAATCGTTACAACCGTTGTATCTTGGAGACAATTGCTATCGAACCGCGTGTACTGTGCGGAGTAATTTTGTCTTGCGGAGAGAGAATTAAATTCTCGCCTCGGTTTTCACTAAGTCGTTACTCTGTCGATTCGCATTCTACACACACGCTATAACAGTTAGTATAACAGGTCCTGAGATTGAAATCCAGGCTGTGTTGAGATACTCTTCTAGATTTGGTTTATGTCAGTTGTTGTACCATTTGGCTTCTATGAGATATGCATCCACCAAATCCCTCCACTGCATGCACACAAGTGTAAATATCTCATATTATTGTAATGTCAGATGTTCATAACATGCTAAAAATATTTCTAAAATCAGCAATAATAATTAAATTATTTCTAAGTAAAAATGTTTATTTACGTTGCGGGAATATTCAGACTAGAAGATGCAACACAGAAACGTAACAGATGATCTGAATTGCTAGCAAGTGAGTTAAGTAATTAATTAAGGTTTTTTATTTCTTATATTTATTTTCATTCATCTCTTCAATGGTAATTAATTAAGTACTTTGACAAAAAAGTGATTATATATATATATATATATATATATATATATATATATTATGTTTTTATATGAAGGGATCGTTTACAACTTTACAACATCAACATGTCTATCTTAATTCACCCATTAACACCAATTCTAATTAATTACCGATTTTCGCAGATAGGGGATGATGTTGAAGCCTTTCTCTTTCATAACATGGTATGTTGCGTCGTTCACTAACTTATCCAATACAAGAAAGCATAGTTGCATGTAATTTGGAAGATGGCCGATTGAACTCACATCCCATCTGATCAGATTGCATGTAAACGTGAGAAATAGAAATAGATCTGAATCATGCATGGTTTTAGTATACATATAGAGATGCATATTTTGGGTTGGTGGAATCGATGTGTGACAAGGTTTATGTGTGTGTGCGTGAAGTGGATAGCTAGGGCTCATGAAGAATTATGAATGAGTAATTTGCATGTTTGGAAATAGTTTTCTTATGTGAGAATTTCATTTTCATTTATCATGATGAGGGGAAAAAGTGATTTTCTAATTTAATTCGAACATATGAGTTCTTTTTTAGCAGGAAAATTATACTTTTCAGAAAAACGGTGATGTTACTGAATTTATATTCTACTGTCATGAATGGATTCATTTTTAAGGATATTATGCTATTTCACTTGTACTATCTCGAGAAAAAAAATACTTCAAAATTTTATTTTAAAATTTATCATCAAGACGCTTGAAAAACGCGTGTCAAAAAATTATGCAACAACTCCAAAAAGACAGAGGGAATACGTATTTTATGGATAAGTGCATTTCCCCATTCACATATTGTCATGTAGTATGGAGTTGTAGAAGAGCTCACGCCATGCAGTCATGTGGACGGAAAATTCAATTTTTTTTTTTTCAGAGCACGGACGGAAAGTTCTCTTTACTTTTTCAATTTTACCATATGTTATTTCGTCATAATTTTCATATGAAAGAAATATGGACTTGATATTGGTATTAATGGGTTTAAGTTAATAATTAAGTTGGACTTAATTATTAAGTGTTTATTTATATTAAAGCCCATTAACTAGGTTAATGTGGGTTAGTATAAATAATTAAACACATTAAAGAAAACCTAATCCTAATCCTAACAACTCACGCA
This sequence comes from Mentha longifolia, assembly GCA_001642375.2. Classification (NCBI taxonomy): domain Eukaryota; kingdom Viridiplantae; phylum Streptophyta; class Magnoliopsida; order Lamiales; family Lamiaceae; genus Mentha; species Mentha longifolia. The sequence goes on along the minus strand of CM038120.1, from coordinate 29,912,633 downwards.
CGCACGCACACGGCAAGAAGGACGCACGTTCTTCTTCTTCGATTCTTCTCGGTGATTTCCTAGCTTTCAAAGGGAAGATATCACTCCGGAATTGTTCCACACGATTGAACGGCTTCACGTGGATACCATAGTAGCGGTTCGTGATATTGGGAATACGAGAAGACAACACGTAAGTATCGTATTTTCGTTCATATATGTGTATAATCTCTAGCACGTAAATTAGATCGTATATCTAGATCGAATATGGTTTCATAAACTCGATGCTTCCGCTGTGATTCGTACGTATGAAACCTAACAGTGGTATCAGAGCCTAGGGCTCGATTTATGATCTATATTTCGTGTTCAATATGTATTATGGGTTTATAGATTTTATTTGATGAAAATCGAAACACAATTTTCGTAAAGAAAAACTTGGAGTTCTTCTGAAAATTCGTTGAGAAATTTTATCGAACATTTGGTGGGCGCTGCATTCACAAGGCAAGTTTGGAACAGCCTTTGTGACGTTTCATCGAACACGTGGAGGGTGCGGATTTTCTCTTAAATCTAGGGTTCGATCTTGCACCATCTTGGCTCGATGGGCAGCCCACCATCGCGGGACAAGGCTCAGACTCGTGGCTGTGCCTGGGGCAGGTCGAAACGAAGCCGAGCCCACATCGGGTCCTCGAGCGCTGGGTGTTGGGCATCCGTGCACCGAGGGGCGCTCCAGCCGTGGTCACCGCGCTGCCTGCTGTGCGGCCCGACTGTGGGCACTACGGACGGCAGGCATCGAGCGCGTCGGCTGGGCGAGGTTTGGCAGCATGAGGGGCGGGAAGCTGGGCGTACCGAGCTGCTGTTGCAGCAGCAGCGGTGCTGCTTGGTCGCCGTCCTTGCACGCGTTTTCCAGCCACCCACAACCTTCTTGAGGTATATGAAAGATTCTGGAGCAACGTGGTGATGATGGGCGACATTTTGGTGTTCTCTCGGAGCCATGGTCACCGGAAATAAATCTGGTATATGCGCTTTAGTAGTGCAGAAAACATGTTCGATGAAATACCACACTGAATTTTTAAAGAAAACAAAATAGGTAGATTTTCTGCGCACATCACGTGTTCGAGAAAATGCCTAAACGAAATTTTTAGCTCCAAATGACTTGATTTTTGAAATCAAGCTTGTTGGATTAATGAGCTTTAATTTCGGATGGTCCGAAATGCTAAAAGATTTCGTAAAATAGCTGAAAAATAGAAGATTAATTTGTTTGGAACAAATTTTAATTTCTATTGTTTTCTTTATAAAATCTTATTATTATTTTGGAAATAATAAAAGTTTTATTTATATTAATTTAGAATTATATAAATGAAATAAACCCATTTTACAATTGTAAATAAATATATTAATTGGATTAATATATTTATTTATAGAGATTTATTTGTTATTATTTGTTTAAGCATGTTAATTGGATTATGTGCTTTGCATTGTATAACTATAGTAGTTAGAGACCGCGTTATTTATGTCTGGGTAGGCGGCGCCCAGTATTTGTGGTCCACATTTTTATGCCTGGGTAGGCGGCGCCCAGTAATTGTTTAAGAGCAATATTAGATATTGCTGAACAGTTAGATCACATATTTTCCCAAATAATAATATAAGTCTCATCTGGGATGCACGCGTTGTCCATTACAATTGACTGAGTACTTAAACTTTTTCGTTTAGAGTATTTACACCCCAGTGTTTGCTCAAATCGACATTGTTTAGACTCTTTCATAGATGCAAATTGTTTTGCGATCGTGTAATGGGGTTGACTTACTTATATTATTTTGGCGCCTCAGTGTCCAAAATAATTTAAGAACGCAGGTTAATTAGATTAACCAACCAAGAGTTTCAAAATGGTTTTGAAATTAGCTTAGAGGCTTACTAGGTGATATTATTGCAGTCATCAGCCTCAGCAGAGTCTGCAATAATATAGACCTGGATCTTGGTCCACTAAAATTTATATTGGATATAAATTCGTATTCTGCAATTTTGGGGTTGCATTATATGTCAAAATTAGTGGGAGCTAATCTTACAACATGCCATTGTTTGATTAGAAATAAATGTGATGGTTGAAAATACTGTTCTAATTTGTTTCTCTTATTTCTTGATCAGATTTATAATGGCGAGTTTGTCGTTAAGATGTTTGTTGGATACTATGAAGTTGACTGGGTCAAACTTCTTGGATTGGCAACGCAATCTGCGTTTGGTACTAAGGCTTGAGAAGATTGAGTACGTCTTGGACGAACCAATCCCGGTCGTGCCTGAAGAGGACTCTGAAGAGGCTTCTGAAAAGGCTTCTGAAGAGGATGAAACGCTGGGCGTTTTTGCTCATCAGAAGCATCAGGACGACGCATATACGGCTCAGTGCATCATGATTGCCTCCATGGAAGTGGAGTTACAAAGGCAGCATGAGCACATGCTTCCCTACGAGATGATACGGCACTTAGAGAAGCTGTATGCATCTCCGAGTCAAAACCTTGAGTTTGACATGTGCAAGGAGCTGTTTGGAACTAAGCTCCCTGAAGGGAAGAGTGTTTCAGAACATGTTCTGAAGATGATCGGAATGATCGAGAAGTTGGCTTCAATTGGATTGAAGCTTCCAGAGACTCTCGCGGTCAATTCGATTCTGTATTCGTTGCCTGGTTCATTTGAGAATTTCATAATCAACTACAATATGAACAAAACCAAGGCAAGTTTGACAGATCTTCATAACATGCTGAAAAATTATGAATCTACTGTCTCTAAGGGCAAAGCTGTGTTCATGGTGAGCTCTTCTGCTGCTCCCAACTCGAAAGGGAAGGGTAAGCAAAAGAAGAAGAAGAAACCAGCATCCAATGCTGTAGCTTTGAAACCTAAGGGAGGTACTCATAAGAAGCCGGATATATCGAAGGACCAATGCGTCTTCTGTCGCCAGAAGGGGCATTGGAAGAGAGACTGCCCGAAGTTCAAGGCACAAGGTGCTTCTTCGTCAGGCTCAGGTATGTTTGTAATTGAAATAAACATGTCTATTGATAACTCACATTCTTGGGTATTGGATACCGGCTGTGGCTCACACATTTGTTCTAATGTGAAGGGGCTAAGTGACAGTAGGAAAGTGAGGCCCGGAGAGGTCGATCTGCGCGTTGGGAATGGAGCAAGAGTTGCTGCCGAACGTGTAGGGACTTTTAGATTAGATCTTCCTTCGGGACATAGACTAGTTTTGCATGATTGCTATTTTGTACCCTCGATTACGAGAAATATTATTTCTATTCCTTTGTTAGACATGGATGGTTTTCATTTTCGTTTTGGAAACGGATCTTGTTCTTTTGGAATGAATGGGATTATTTATGGAAATGCATCTTTGGTGAATGGTTTATATTTGCTCGATTGTGTACAAAATAATTTCAATGTTTCAAACAAACGACCTAAGCTAGGTAATACGAATAATCTTACTTATCTTTGGCATTGTCGGCTTGGTCATATCAATGAGAAAAGAATAGCAAGACTGAGAAAGTTAGACTATCTCACATCATTTGACATTGAGTCTTATGGTGCTTGCGAATCTTGTCTCAAAGGAAAAATGCCCAATAAGCCACTTTCTGGGAAAGGAATACGATCCAAAGAGGTGCTAGAGTTGGTTCACACAGATGTGTGTGGACCATTATCGACTCAAGCAAGAGGTGGATATTCATACTTCATAACTTTTACTGACGATTTCTCAAGGTTTGGATACGTTTATTTGATAAAACATAAATCCGAAGCTTTTGAGAAATTTAAGGAGTACAAGTTAGAAGTCGAGAAACAAGTTAGCAAAAGTATCAAGACTCTTCGATCGGATCGAGGAGGCGAATACTTGAGCCAAGAGTTTCTCGATTACCTGAAATCACATGGGATCCGTTCGGAATGGACACCTCCGGGGACACCTCAGTTAAATGGGGTATCCGAAAGGAGAAATCGAACATTATTGGATATGGTTCGATCCATGATGAGTTTCACTAGTCTCCCTATATTCCTTTGGGGTCATGCCTTGCAAAGTGCCATATATATTCTGAATAAGGTTCCTTCTAAATCAGTCGAGAGAACACCATTTGAGTTATGGTGGGGCAAAGTGCCTAGTCTTGCTCATGTTCGGACCTGGGGTTGTCCTGCATTTGTAAAGAAAATGATGACTGACAAATTGGAATCTAAAAGTGAGAAGTGTTATTTTGTGGGATATCCTAAGGAAACTCGAGGATATTACTTCTATCACCCTGGAGATCACAAGGTGATTGTCTCTAGGAATGCGACGTTTCTTGAAGACGACTATGTCTACAAGGAACAAGCTCGCAGTGTGATAGATCTTGAAGAAATTCGAGAACCACAAAATAGCGATTGGGATAAAATCTTGTTGGATGGTCCGAACAAGAATTCAGTGGGAGTATTTGATGACTCGTTTGATGACGGATTGTCCGTAAACAGACAACTGTTAGACAGTGGGAGTCACCAAAGAGATGAAGATACAATTGTTGCACCTTCACCTCCTCGGGAAGAACATGGAGTTAAAATTTCTGAGAGCTCTCATGATGTTGGTTTATCCAATACACAAGATCCTACTCACGTTCAGGATAATATGGATACCCAAATGCAGAACCAACTCAATAGGCCTCAGAGAATTCGTCGACCATCAAACAAACTCAATCTATTGGTTCAGAACCAAGATGATGGAGATTTGGTAGACGATGATGAACCGAGGACCTATACCGAGGCAGTATCCGATACTGAATCGGAGAAGTGGCTAGAAGCCATGAAATCTGAAATGGACTCGATGTATGCCAATCAAGTTTGGAACTTGGTTGATCTGCCAGACGGGGTAAAACCCGTAGGCTGCAAATGGCTTTTCAAGAAGAAAACCGATGCAGATGGCAAGATACAAACCTACAAGGCTAGGTTGGTGGCAAGAGGTTTTAGTCAACGCGAGGGCATTGACTATGATGAGACCTTTTCGCCAGTTGCAAAGATCAAGTCCATTAGGATTTTACTTGCGATAGCTGCATATTACGATTATGACATTTGGCAGATGGATGTGAAAACTGCATTTCTCAATGGAGAATTAGAAGGTAATGTCTATATGACACAACCTGAAGGTTTTACATCTCAGTCTAGGCCAAATGCAGTATGCAAGCTACAAAAGTCTATTTATGGACTAAAGCAAGCTTCCAGGAGTTGGAATATTTGTTTTGACAAAGCTATCAAGTCGTTTGATTTTGTCAGAAGCAAAGAAGATCCTTGCGTTTATAGTAAACGTAAGGGTGGGAACATTGTTTTCCTTATCATATATGTTGATGACATTTTGATACTTGGAAACAATATTTCTATGATGCAATCTGTCAAGACATGGTTGTCTAATTCCTTCAAGATGAAGGATTTGGGTGAAGCCTGTTACATCCTTGGGATTAGGATCTATCGTGATAGATCCAAAAGGTTGTTAGGGCTGTCACAGTCCACATACATCGACAGAGTGCTAAGGCGTTTCTCCATGGAAAACTCCAAGAAAGGGAGTCTTCCGATGGGGCATGGTATCAAATTGTCGAAGAAGGATAGTCCTTCTACAGACAAGGAGATTGAATACATGCAGAGGGTCCCATATGCTTCAGCTATAGGATCGGTCATGTATGCCATGACTAGTTCTAGGCCAGATGTGGCTTATGCGCTTAGCATGACGAGCAGATTTCAGCAAAATCCCGGTGAGGCACATTGGAAAGCTGTCAAGACTATTCTTAAGTATCTTAGACGAACTAAAGAATACCTTCTAGTCTATGGTGGAAAGCAAGAGTTATAAGTTACTGGGTATACTGATGCTAGCTTCCAAACAGACCATGATGACTATAAGTCGCAGTCTGGACATGTGTTTGTCCTCAATGGTGGTGCAGTTAGTTGGAAAAGTTCCAAACAAGACACTACTGCAGACTCAACCACCGAAGCTGAGTATATTGCTGCATCTGAAGCGGCAAAGGAGGCTGTTGAGATTAGGGAGTTCTTGAAAGAACTCGGAGTGGTTCCGAGTGCCAGTAGTGCTATACCTGTGTATTGTGACAACACTGGTGCGGTTGCACAAGCAAAGGAACCTAGGGCTACAAACAAAAACAGGCACGTCCCTAGAAACTACCATCTGATCAGAGAAATAATAGAGAGGGGCAATGTGAAATTAGAACGAGTACCCACTGATGATAACCTAGCAGATCCACTTACCAAGCCATTGTGTGTTGCAAAACACAAGAGTCATTTTGAGAGCTTGGGTATTAGATATGTTGGAGATATGCTTTAGGTTAGTGGGAGTCCGATGTTTGCATGTCTTAGAAACAATTTTGTAATTGAGACGCACAAACTTGATCACATTTATATGTATACGTTTTCATTTGATGATATTTGTTATTGGCATACACATTTCTCTGAATATTTATTTTAATTGTTTGTAAATATTCTTGTTGATTTGTTCCCTTGAGTTAAGACTGTCATTGATGGAGTGAGACATTAATGATATAGTTTAACTTTAAAATAGCCCCAACCAAGAATCATCAAGAATGGGATATTGATGATGTGTGATAGGTTGGCATGGGGTCTGCATCACGTTCTTAGAGAATATAGTGGTTCTCACCTCTATATAGTATTGGATACTCGTGATGGACACATGGATACTTTGGAGAGTATTGGTATACCCTACCTTTAAACTATTTGTTTCTAGTGTCTATAGTTTATTGGTGTGTGAAGTATATGATAGTCCTTTGACTTGAGGTCATTGCTTATCTTGTTTGCAAAATGGTGTATTTTGACCAAGTTCAAAGCTTGCACTCCATTTGGGGTAGATACGGCTTGGATTGGATACATCAGGATGTAATCGAAGATAGTAGTTGGGCCAAGAATAGGATTCATTCATCGATTAAATTCGAGAGTAACACCCAGATTCTCTATATTAATTGATTGCTAAGTCACTGGCCAATGCATGTGATATATTCAATTATAGTAATTGAATATGATCATCAAGGATCAATTGATAAAGATGAGAGTAAAATGGTTAAGCTATTTGGATAGACACTTAGCAAATCCAAGGCTTAACCGAGTGTTACGTGAATGAAGGGATATCATACACACTTCATATAAAGGTCCAGTTTGCGAATCCGCGTAAACGTTCTTCATATATCGAGTTCGCTGTACTACGCAGTCTAGGAGTTTAGTATAGACTTTAACTGGGTTATCGTCGATAATGAAGGCCTATAGGGTCACACTTTATGTGTTGTTGTTGATCGTGTTAATGGGTGATTGTGTGGTGCTTAGTTGTTGTTTCAAATACAAGTCCAAGTGGGAGATTGAAAGAAATATGGACTTGATATTGGTATTAATGGGTTTAAGTTAATAATTAAGTTGGACTTAATTATTAAGTGTTTATTTATATTAAAGCCCATTAACTAGGTTAATGTGGGTTAGTATAAATAATTAAACACATTAAAGAAAACCTAATCCTAATCCTAACAACTCACGCACGCACGCACACGGCAAGAAGGACGCACGTTCTTCTTCTTCGATTCTTCTCGGTGATTTCCTAGCTTTCAAAGGGAAGATATCACTCCGGAATTGTTCCACACGATTGAACGGCTTCACGTGGATACCATAGTAGCGGTTCGTGATATTGGGAATACGAGAAGACAACACGTAAGTATCGTATTTTCGTTCATATATGTGTATAATCTCTAGCACGTAAATTAGATCGTATATCTAGATCGAATATGGTTTCATAAACTCGATGCTTCCGCTGTGATTCGTACGTATGAAACCTAAAGGATTAGGTCTAAATTGACGACTAAATATGAAAATTATGACGAAATAACATATGGTAAAATTGAAAAAGTAAAGAGAACTTTCCGTCCGTGCTCTGAAAAAAAAAAAAATTGAATTTTCCGTCCACATGACTGCATGGCGTGAGCTCTTCTACAACTCCATACTACATGACAATATGTGAATGGGGAAATGCACTTATCCATAAAATACGTATTCCCTCTGTCTTTTTGGAGTTGTTGCATAATTTTTTGACACGCGTTTTTCAAGCGTCTTGATGATAAATTTTAAAATAAAATTTTGAAGTATTTTTTTTCTCGAGATAGTACAAGTGAAATAGCATAATATCCTTAAAAATGAATCCATTCATAGTGGATAGCTAGGGCTCATGAAGAATTATGAATGAGTAATTTGCATGTTTGGAAATAGTTTTCTTATGTGAGAATTTCATTTTCATTTATCATGATGAGGGGAAAAAGTGATTTTCTAATTTAATTCGAACATATGAGTTCTTTTTTAGCAGGAAAATTATACTTTTCAGAAAAACGGTGATGTTACTGAATTTATATTCTACTGTCATGAATGGATTCATTTTTAAGGATATTATGCTATTTCACTTGTACTATCTCGAGAAAAAAATACTTCAAAATTTTATTTTAAAATTTATCATCAAGACGCTTGAAAAACGCGTGTCAAAAAATTATGCAACAACTCCAAAAAGACAGAGGGAATACGTATTTTATGGATAAGTGCATTTCCCCATTCACATATTGTCATGTAGTATGGAGTTGTAGAAGAGCTCACGCCATGCAGTCATGTGGACGGAAAATTCAATTTTTTTTTTTTTTCAGAGCACGGACGGAAAGTTCTCTTTACTTTTTCAATTTTACCATATGTTATTTCGTCATAATTTTCATATTTAGTCGTCAATTTAGACCTAATCCTTTCTCATTTTACGCGTTTACGCAGAATAATAAAGCAAGTAAAGTTGTTCTTGGCTATAGTTCAGATTAACAAAACAGAAGCAGAAGCAGAAGCAGAGGTTTCCACAACAGCAGCCATGGCTTCAACAACCTTCAATTCTTCAACACGTTCAATATTCTTTCTCATCCTCCTCCTCACAACAACCACCTTCGTTTCCCCATTATCCTTCAACCTCTCTGACATCCGCCCCGACGACACAAACAACTTCATTCTCCAGAACGACTCCTACATCTCCACAGAAGGCCTCCAGGTCACCACCGACGATAGGAACAGCCCCCGCGACCACCTGACCGGCCGCGCCACCTTCGTCAACCCCTTGCTCCTCTGGGACAAGGCCACCGGCAACCTAACCGACTTCGACACCCATTTCTCGTTTGTGATTCATTCCGATACGCCAAACTGCGCCGGCGACGGACTCGCCTTCTTCATGTCTCCTCTAAATTCAAGCACCCCCCTGCTCGGCGGCGGCGGCCTCGGCCTCCCCCTCCGCAACCCCAACGTGACCGAAGATCCTTTCGTGGCCGTCGAATTCGATACCTTCGCCAATGCAGGCACTCCTGGCAGCTGGGACCCGGCCGGCCGGCACGTGGGCGTCGACGTGGGCTCCCTGTTCTCCGCCGCGTCGGCACCGTGGACGACAAACCTGAGTGAATCGAGGATCACTCATGCTTGGGTTAGTTACAGATCTGCTTCCGAAATGCTGATCGTTAATTTCACTAATTTTGTGAATAATACGACTCGGACATCTAGAATTGAATACGGTATTGATCTCCGAAACTATTTACCGGAGTGGGTTAGTGTCGGATTCTCTGCTGCAACGGGAGATTGCTTTCAGAAGAACAATGTCAAGTCATGGAGTTTTTCTTCGACTTTGGAATCCACTAATGTCTCCGATCCTGTCCCAAGGCCTTCCGGGGGAACATGAATTACGTCATTAAGTAGCGAGTAATTCATGTTCGTTGTTTATTCTTCTATTATTCTTTAGTTTATTTTGTAATTTCTTTAATTACTTTATTTGTAATAGAGTCGAGCGTAATATAAGCTCCGTTCGGGTTTTCTTTGTTGGTTCTTTCCCGGACTAGGATTAGGTCGAACCAACCCTAGGGTCTAGATTATAAAAGGGGCTGTATTTATTTTATTTTGATATATATGAGAAGTTATACGTTCAGCCCTAATCTTTCTCTTTGTTCGTGCGCCGCGAACACCGATCTTTGGCTGCCGACGGGAGTACTCCCGAGTTCAGCTATTCTTCTTCTGACGACCTTCCTCGTTGAGGGCGCCGGACTTCCGAACTTCATCCGTCTTCGACGTCTCGCCGTTGCAAGTTAGGGTTTCATGCCTAACAGTTTACCGGGGTTTTTTGAAAGACACAGAATCATTCGTGGCGGTGAAGAGGGTTTCGAAGACTTCTAAACAGGGGGCGAAGGAGTACGCATCGGAAGTCCGGATCATCAGCCGGTTAAGGCACCGGAACCTCGTGCAGCTCGTAGGCTGGTGCCACCAGGGGCACGAGCTACTGCTCGTGTACGAATACATGCCAAACGGGAGCCTAGATTCCCATCTCTTCAGCGAGAAATCGGCCTCGCTGAATTGGGAAACTAGGTACAAAGTTGCACGTGGTTTGGCCTCCGCTCTGCTCTACCTCCACCAGGAGTGGGAGCAGTGTGTTGTCCACAGAGACATCAAGTCGAGCAACATTATGCTGGACTTCGGCTTCAATGCGAAGCTTGGAGACTTCGGCCTGGCTAGGCTCGTCGACCACGACAAGGAGTCGCAGACGACGGTCCTAGCCAGGGGCGGAGCCACCATGGTGGCAGTGGGGTCAAGTGACCCCACTAGAATTTGATAAAAACCTAGGGGTATTTTAGTAATTTCACAAATAAATATTAAAAATATTTAAAATTACTAATATTCTAAGATTTCCTTCCCCAAATTCCCCCGGCTTCTGAATCGGAAGAACTCGCGACCTGCGTAGCTCCCATTCTCCCAAATCCCAACCTAAAATTCTCATCGATTTTAATCTCGCCGCCATTCCTCTTCTGTCGCCACTAGTCCACCGCCACTGAGGCACCGAGCCACCAGCGCGGCAGCGCGCCTTCCGAAGCTCTCGGACCAAGCGCCGACGGCGACGCCTCCTCTCCTCTCCTGTAGTGCTGCCCCGGTTCTGCGTCGTCGATTTGTGACCCCCCTGAACCGAAAGTCTGGCTCCGCCCCTGGTCCTAGCTGGGACAATGGGGTACATGGCCCCAGAGTGCGTGATGACTGGGAAGGCCAGCAAGGAATCCGACGTGTATAGCTTCGGGATAGTCGCGCTCGAGATCTCGACCGGGAGAAAACCGATCGATGTCCGAGCGCCGGCAAACCAAGTGAGGATAGTTGAGTGGGTGTGGGAGCTGTACGGTAGAGGGGTGCACCTCGAAGCAGGGGATCCGAAACTGTCATCGTCGGAGGGTTACGACGAGAAGGAAATGGAAAGGTTGATGGTGGTGGGGTTGTGGTGTGCTCATCCGGATTATAGTCTCCGGCTTTCGATGAGGGAGGTGGTTCGGGTGCTGACGTATTCTGCGCCGCCGCCTCTTACGACATTGCTTTCCGATGCATCTAGTTATAGTAATGCCTCCGCTAATGTGACTTCATCTTCTGCTTCTTCAACTTCTGCATCTGCATCGCTCTTGCATTCGAGATGAGGATTCCGTGTGTTTGTATTTTTGTATTTGGTGGATTTTAGAATTATTAGTGTGTGAATAATATATGTTGATAAAGAATCTTTAGCGATCAAATATTTTGAGACATGTTAGATTTTTTTTCAATTCTTCGTTGATTTGGAGTTTGATGAGATGTGGACAATATTTATTTGTTCGTGTTTGCTTTATTTATTTGGTGCTATTATATTATTTTTATTTAGTCAATATTGTATGGAAAAAACCAAATATAATTTTTTTTCGGCTATAATATTTAGGAGTGGCAAAGTTGGCCCGACTAGGTGGCCCGCCCGAGTTTAGGGCCGGGCTGGGTAGCCCGAAAATGGCAAAAGCCTTGGGGCCCAGGGAAAGCCCGGCCCAGTCATTTTGCATTAAAAACATACTTCCGGGCCAGGCTGGGCATTGAAAATTGAGGCCCGAAACGATTTTGGGCTGGGCTGGCCCGGCCCTAAAAATTCCAAATGCCCCCCCCCCCCCTCGGGGATGGGGGGCCTGCCCGCAACATTGCCAGCCCTAATAATATTCGATATTTCGGTATATCGAATATCAAAATTCGGTACGGTATACTAAAAAATCGGTACGGTAACGGTATGGAAAAGTACATGGTATCGGTACGGTATTTTTTTTTCAATATACCGTAGATGGGATTCTCTATTTCAAATTTGGTGTACCAATCGTGTCCTCATCCTAATTTTTATTAATTATATTATTTTTATAAAAATAAAAATTATTATAATATAATAAATTATAATAAAAATTTATAAATAAAAATTTATATTTTTAATAATTATATTCCCTAGTTTTGAATTTATCAACCTTAATATAACTAATAAAAATGTAATTAAATGCTAAAAAATAATTATAAGCCCTAATTGGATGGACGAATCCAGCAAAATATTTGTAAAATTAAACTAAATCATTATAAATTAAAATCATTGATTTTTTTTCCATAATATTAGTAAAAATTAAGATTTTGTACACGATTGAAATATTAAAATGGAGACAACGAATTTTAAGTGATTTAGGACATGTTCACCATTTCCGTTCAAAAAAAAGGACATGTTCACCATTTATAGATTTCCTTCATCTCTATGTTTTTATTCTCTCTCTTCCTTTTAATATATAAGAATTCACGAAATAAAATGGAGTAATGCTCTCATACCTACCGTGGACATACTTAATGTGCCCACGACTGAGGTGGCGGCATTATATTTAAGGAAACTTTTAATTAATATACCTTATAAAACTGAACCCTACTAAAATAATTTAACCCTACTAAAAATAATTAAACCCTAAAGGAAAAATTTATTGACGTGACACTGCCACGTCAGCTGGTGGACACATTTAGTGTGCCCACTGAGAGTAGGGGAAAATTGATAAAATAAAATGTGCACAATCTGTTTTAACAGTTCTGCGCACGAATCTCATTTTTTAAGTTTTTATATAGAGTACGTTTTAACATTTGAATCTATTTCATTTGTGCTCTATTGTCTTCATTAAAATCTTTAGATGAGGCGGTTGGCTTTGAATTAGTCAACTTTCTCTCATTTTCTCTCTCATACTCATCTTTGATGGAAAAAACTTTTCTACTTAATTTGCTTGATAGGTTCAAGTTGATTCTCATTAGGTAGAAACGATAAAATATGCCAACTGCTTTATTAATTATTAAGAGGAAAAGTCAGAGAAATATTATTTGTGAGTTACTATTTAAATTTACTCATCGACTTTTTTCGGACTCGATAACACCAAGTCCGAATATGTTCTTAATTTTTATATATGCATTCATTAATGAGAGTACTAGAAATAACAAAATGTCAAAAGTAACGAAAGTATATCTTATTGTAAAGCTAGAGCACTTCCGATTTTTTTATGAGAGAGTGACCAAAATAGCTATTTTGATAAGTAAAAGGATTAAAATAGCCACAGATAAATAAAAGGTATAATAAAACAGTATTCCTCCGTCTTATTATAGTAGTCCCAAAAAGATTTGGCGTAATATTTTTGGAGAGCTTATTTAAAAATAAATTATACCGTTTTTATATTTTAGTTTTGTAATACAAATGTTGTTTATGAAAATATTTTTAACACGAGTTGATCATCTATCGATATAGAGGATCCGAATCTATTAGAAACAAGCTGAAAGACAGTTGAAACTTTTTTTGTATAGAAATGTCAAATTTTCAATATTTTTCATACTTGTTAACACAGCCGAAGAAGCTAGTTACATCTTTGGATTTGGTCATTGCATATTGCAATGGACGTGATCAAACGAATTAATTATATTAGAAATAAATCCACCTAAGTATCTTATTTTAATCAAAATAGAAAACTTCAATTCAGTTGTCCGGCTATCTTCTTAAACTTTTCGTGACTCCATTTATATTGTTTTTCCATTTTCGGGTTTCTTATAATAATAATGATTATGCTAATGATCTTCTAAACTTTAACACAAGAATTATATAGTATAGATATCTTCATTTTTTAAAAACAATTTAACTGAAATTTAAAAATTGACATCATAGAGCGCTCAAACTTGGGATTTTTTGTCATAAAAGTCTCGAACATTAATACCCACAATCATTATATCTTAACAATAACCAATCAATGAAAAGTTCGAAAATTTTGATGCTTACATATTTGGATTTGGGAGTTGTAAATATATATATATCTATTTCAGTTTTCAATTAATTTCCAATTTGAATTTGAGATCGTGTGGGTTAGGTGATCTGTCACATATATAAATACACCATATATATTTATTATGTCGTTACGTATGACAGTAATGATAGACGTCAAGAAAAACGTTTTTGCACATTTCTATCAATTTCTTCATCACCTACATCGCTAGAGCATTCCCATTGTCCATCAACATTTCCAAAATCTTCCCATAATATGTAACAGACAAGGAAAAAACACCAAAAGATGGCTATATCTTCATAAAATCACACCAACCTTTATATACATATATAAAAAATATTTCAATGTCCACCGTTGACACATTTAATGTCTCATCTTAACATGTAACTTTATCAGGTCTGTTGTTGGCACATCAAGAGCGCCCATGATGAGAAGTGGATCATTTCTATTTATGCACTGATCAATAGAATGTGCTCTCATTATAATTATAGTGCACAAGTTGATCTGGGCCGTGAATGACACATGATCACTGATCCATATCATTTTTCATTTTTTATAAAAAAATTTATTTATTTTATTTGATATCTTACCTATATATATACGTGCTTCGAAACGAAGCATTCCGAGAGATATATATAGTGAGAGAAAAGAATAAAAAAAAAAGGAAGAGGAAAGAATGTGCAGCGTAGCAATGCAAATGGCGGTTCTTAGCAAGCAAACAAAGTATGCTCATAAGTCATAACTCACACATCATTAACTCTCCTCCTCCTATCATTCCTCGATTGCAAATAAGTAATGATCGACGCTCGGAGGCTACCCTCCTTCCTTTTGGGATTTCCACTCCATTCAAGCGCTAAACACCTCCCAATACAAGGTGGAACTATATTCATATAGTATATGTTTTTTTCAAAAAATAGTTTTAATTAATGGCCATATATCTTATTACTAAATTAATTGATTCATGGCTAGGAGGAGAGGAGGGCTGCGGCGGTATTGATAGGGGAAGTGAAGAAGTTGTTGCAGGAAGAAGAAGTTGTTGTTCATCGACAGTTGGAGTTGATTGATGAGTTGCAGAGGCTGGGTATATCTTGCCATTTTAATGAAGAAATCAAACTAATCTTGAATTCTTTTTATCACAACAATTACTACGATTACGCAGTTGCAGAGGAAATTAGAGGTTTGTACTCCACAGCTCTTGCATTCAGACTACTCAGACAACACGGTTTTCACGTCTCTCAAGGTACCAATACTAGCCCACCTACTCCCTCTGTCGGCTTATATTGGTACACTTGACCGAAATCTGTCATTCAGTCAAATTTATCAAGATAAATTGGACGGAGGGAATAATATATATGATTAAGTAAAAATAAATCTTAGCGTGAGAACGTAGCAACATGCTTAAATTACATATATCAACTTATGGTTATGTATTGCAATGGTGTTACTTTAATGGATCTGATTAGTTTCTAGTATTTACATCATAATTTATTTGCATACGGATTAAAAAAACTATAGAGAGTGATTGGTTTCTAAACTAAATAATCTTAGTGCAAAAATTAGATCGGTCTGAACCGGTCTAAACTAAATAATCATTACTTTAATGCATAAAAGCATGATGAATTTAATAAAACATACTATCATTTTCCATTCTTAGAAATAACTTCATAATTTCCACCCTCAATCTACATATTTACAGAAACTACCACTCATGACCTATATACCTCGATCTCTATACAATATTTGCTTATTTTAATTGAATCAATGGTCACGAATAGTTCCTAGTTAACTTTTGGAGAAAAGTTTCTACATAAACCACTCCTTATATATATAAATAGAACTTGTGAAATGATGCATGGAGAAGTCTTTGAGTACTATTTCAAGAGTGAAAAGGGTACTGATTTCAAGCCCATCCATGCTGGAGATACCAAAGGATTGTTACAATTGTACCAAGCATCTTTTCTATCAACACAAGGCGAAGAAACCCTACAATTAGCAAGAGAATATGCCACAAATTTTCTGCAGAAAATACCACTTGACCATCATGAAACTAATGTCGAAAATCTCTCATCATCATCAATCCGAGACGCCATGGAAATCCCCATTCACAGGAGGGTTCAAATGCCGAACTCAAGATCCTTCATCGATGCCTACAAGAGGAGAAGTAACATGAATCCAATTGTACTAGAGCTAGCCAAACTTGACTTAACTATTGTTCAAGCACAGTTTCAACAAGAACTCAAAGAGGCCTCAAGGTGAAATAAGATTAATTATTACCTTTCTTGATATTCCCTCCATCCCTAACTAGTAGTCACGTGTTTTTAGAAATGTATGTTATGTTAAAGGGGTGAGTAGCCCACTAGAGTTTAATACATCTTGATTGGCCTAATATTCATTCATTTTCTCAGAAATAAGACAACCCACTATAGTATACATGACTACTAATCTGAGACGGAGGGAGTAGAATATATGTTGAAATTAATCATATTCATTCATGTTATATATAGGTGGTGGCATAGCATGGGCCTTGTTCAACAGCTTCCCTTTGTGAGGGATAGGATTGTGGAGTGCTACTTCTGGACAACCGGAGTCCTTGAGCGTCGTCAACATGGATATGAGAGAATAATGCTCACCAAAATAAATGCTCTTATAACAACTATAGACGACATCTATGATGTTTTCGGCACGATTCAAGAGCTCCGACTATTCACTAATTCTTCGACTTTGGAATCCACTAATATCTCCGGGGGAAGGATGAAGGCGGGGAGAAGTGATTGGATTGGTTGCAGGTCTCTCTGTTTGTGTGGCTGGACTGAGTTTTCTAGGGTTCTGCCTATGGAGAAGGAGAAGAGGAGAGAGAAAATATGATGTGGATTTGTCTATGGAGATGGAGTTTGAGAAGGGCAGTGGCCCTAAGAGGTTCTCCTACGGCGAATTAGCCCTCGCCACGGGAGATTTCTCAGAGGAGTTCAAGCTCGGGGAGGGCGGATTTGGAGGCGTTTACCGGGGTTTTTTTGAAAGACACAGAATCATTCGTGGCGGTGAAGAGGGTTTCGAAGACTTCTAAACAAGGGGCGAAGGAGTACGCATCGGAAGTCCGGATCATCAGCCGGTTAAGGCACCGGAACCTCGTGCAGCTCGTAGGCTGGTGCCACGAGGGGCACGAGCTACTACTCGTGTACGAGTACATGCCAAACGGGAGCCTCGATTCCCATCTCTTCAGCGAGAAATCGGCCCCGCTGAATTGGGAAACTAGGTACAAAGTCGCACGTGGTTTGGCCTCCGCTCTGCTCTACCTCCACGAGGAGTGGGAGCAGTGCGTTGTCCACAGAGACATGAAGTCAAGCAACATTATGCTGGACTCCGGCTTCAACACGAAGCTCGGAGACTTCGGCCTGGCTAGGCTCGTCGACCACGTTAAGGAATCGCAGACGACGGTCCTAGCCGGGACCATGGGGTATATGGCCCCAGAGTGCGTGATTACCGGGAAGGCCAGCAAGGAATCCGACGTGTACAGCTTCGGGATAGTCGCGCTTGAGATCTCGACCGGGAGAAAGCAGATCTATGTCCGGGCGCCGGCGAACCAAGTGAGGATAGTTGAGTGGGTGTGGGAGCTCTACGGTAGAGGGGTGCACCTCGAAGTAGGGGATCCGAAACTATCGTCGTCGGGGGGTTACGACGAAAAGGAAATGGAGCGGTTGATGGTGGTGGGGCTGTGGTGTGCTCATCCGGATTATAGTCTCCGGCCTTCGATGAGGCAGGTGGTTCAGGTGCTCGGGTTCGAGGCTGAGCCACCGCTGCTGCCGCTGAAGATGCCGGTGCCGACGTATTCTGCGCCGCCTCCCTTGCTTTCTGATGCATCTAGTTATAGTAATGCCTCCACTAATGTGACTTCGTCTTCTGCTTCATCGTCTTCTGCATCTGCATCTGCATCGCTCTTGCATTCGAGATGAGGATTCCTTGTGTTTGTATTTGGTGGCTTTTAGAATTACTAGCAGATAACACGTGCGTTGCACGTGAATACGTAATTTTCATACTTTTTTTTAATTAACATAGAACAAAGATGATATGATTTTTATATTTGGATATGCAATATAAGGATTATTAATTTGCCAAAATTAAAAATAAAATAATAAATGAAATATCAAACCTGAAAGACATAATCAAGTAAAAAGTATAACCATCTATGTTTTGTTGTTTTGCTTAAAAAAATATGTTAATATTAATAAGCTTAAATGTGTTGAAATGTGAATCTATATTCAGATTAAATCTTTCAAAAGTCTAATCTTGTTTGACTTTGATGGATGTCGTCTCCTGAGCCGGGTCCTAGTGTTAAATATTACTCCCTTCGTCCCTGATATTAGTGAGCTGAGAGAAACGACACGCAGTTTTAGACGAAAATAGTGTAAAGTGGAAAAAGGTAGAGATAGTGGAATAAGAGGCCCACACCAATAGTGGTAAAATGTGAAAATAGTGGAAAAAAGTGGGCCCAGTTTGGTAAATATTGAAATAAAGAATAAAGTGGAAAGATAAATATGTATTTTTGCTTAAGGAATCTTTCCATTTTTGGATTGCACACTAATATCAGGGACGTCTCAAACGGGAAATATACACACTAATATCAGGGACGGAGGGAGTACAAAGAATGGTTGAAGGCAGATTATATGGTATTTTATATTTGATTTTTTTTTCTTATTTACCGTTTGAATTGGCTTGGTGATGTTTCTTGACTTTTTTTTTTGGCTTCCATTGGTATTACATTTTTCTTTGAACAATTCTATACATCTCCTTCATTTTCTGTTTTTATATGGTTACACTGCATTTTTTTTAGATTGCATCGGTTATAAGTGTTAAATTTCATTTATCATCAATTTTCGTCGACTTGATTAGTTGTGGTTACAAATTACGTATTTCAATTGAATTTTGTAAGCTCAGTATCTATATATTGATTCATTTTCACCCTAAAAATATATATTTGTTATAATTGGATATCTTTAGCTTGATTACGAGTATATCTAACGTGCTAAATAATTGATAAGATATACTCGTTCATATTGGTTCCTACAAATACCGCTGCAATTTCATTAAAATAAAATATAACTACTACACTTTATCATTTTTTTTTTTATCGGACAAATGTTAGATGTTAGATTAGTTGTTAGTACACCAAGCTCCAAGAACTCCAAGATATCTCCAAGCCACCTTATATCTCCCTTAAATTCGTTCCCAAAAGGAATCGAACCCGGGTCACTCATTAAAGAGAGGAGCCCAGTGGCCAGGTGCACTAAGTCACCTGGTTACTACACTTTATCATTACTCATGGATTCTTTAAGTTTCGTGCCAAAATATTTCGAGACACTTTTAGCCGGATAGAAATATTCAAAGTGATGGGTGTCACAAAAGAAGTGGAATATAAAATCTGATGCATTTTCTTTTATTTTTTTTCTAATTATTAACAAAAGAGAAATATAGATAATATACTAATTAATCCACACTTACTAATAATTATTTACAGCCATTATTTCTTCCTGAAACAAAAAAAACAAAAAACAAAATTCTTAAAAGTTATAATATTATTAATTATAAATGATTAACTTTAATAAAGTGTTACCAATTTTTTTTAAGAATATGTTTACCAAGTTACTCTGAAGAGTAGATAAAAAGATAAAGTTTCAATTTTATAGCATCGTTGTATTCAAGTTTTTAAAGTTAGGGGTTGTTTGGCTAAGCTTATAAGCTCCTTAAAAAGGCTTAGAAGTTGTTTAAGAGTTTATAAGCTTTGAAAATGTGTTTGATAAAATAAGATCTCCAACAACTTATAAGCTCATAAAAAATCTATAAGAGCTTATACAATAGAACCTCTATTTAGACATACTCTATTAAGGAATAAACTCTCATTTAGGAATAAAACTTCTCGGTCCCAACTTGGGACCAGTTATAATTAGGAATAAACTCCATAATTATCATAAGTCTTAATGTATAAATATACCCAAAACAAATAGTTATGTAGGTTTTATACCCACAACTATAAAACTATAAGTTTTATACCCAAAATCCCATGAAAGTACAAAAATACCCTTATTATTTGGGCCCACATA
>CM038120.1:29789623-29892321 GCA_001642375.2 Mentha longifolia | reverse complement strand
CTAGATGAACATGTGGAATTAGCCAAGCTCGGATTTCATCCGGATCGACCCTAGCTTGGTCGCCACGACGGGTAGGCTGAGTCTCGGAATTGATGTTGCGATGCCCAATGATCCTATCAAGCTGTCTCGGATCGCGAATCCAAGCCCCAAACTCCAAGGTCAAGGACTCCAATAGATTGGACAAATCCATTGCATCCCTTTGCTCGTCATCCCTTTCTCGCCTTTCTTCCGCCGCCGTTTCATCTTCGGCCCTCTCTTCGTCTTCCTCATCCTCATCCCTCTCACCCTCTTCCTCGACCCTCTCTTCATCCCTCTCTTCGTCTTCCTCATCCCCTTCTATATTCACATTCGTAAAGACCTTAGAACCTTGCGTAGTGGGAGGAGTGCTACGGGCAATATTTTTATCCTTCCTAGTGACATACACAGTTGCCTTTTTTTGTTGCTCCACAATTAATCTCAACAAATCAACGTCGCTCCTCAAGGCAACCTTAACCGTTCCATGCTCGTCTGTATCAGTCAAATAGTGAAACATATAATCACTATCACAATCACCCGTTTCTAGACGGATTTGTTGTACTAGATTGTCACGGGTAACTTCGGTCATTGCCAAATAAATCAAAACGCCATTGCCCCCAACATAAGTGCTTCTCTGCCAATGCCCCCCATGACAGATAAATATTTTTACTTGCGACATCACTGCAAAGGGATCACGAAAATTTAGGTCAAATATGAAGCAATACACATTGCAGTATCTTACACGGTTATTTCATCTATAACACGATTAAAATAAACCTTTTACACGATAAAATTTAAATTTCAACCGTGTAAAAACTTGTATTACACGGTTAAAATTATCATGTAATACAATGAATGTTACCGTGTAATTCAAGTAAACCGTGTAAAATTAAATAAATTAAAAAAATACACGGTAATTGTAATAACAACCGTGTAACATAAAATTAAACCAACCGTGTAATTTATATATATTAACCGTGTAAACATGAACACTACTATTTTATTTTTACTGTTTTACCTAATATCACAAAAATAAGGAAAATTGAAATGTACCTTCTTAGTATCTGCAATATATCTTCCAAATTCCACCAAAATCGCACCAAAAATTTCCAAACAAATAGAGCAAACAAAAGATTATTTCTCTCTCTATAATTTGAATGTTTATAAAAGTGGTGATAAAATTTCTTTGCAGTTTGATTTTGTTGTTGTATTTTCTCATTCATCAATAAATGAAATTACTTTTTACTGATTGGGTAGTTGCCGGACATAAATGAAATTCTTGATATATATATATTTTTTAAAATGCTTTACACGGTCTTCTTTTTACAATTCGTGTCGTGTAAAAGTATGAATAAGAGCATGACCGAGTAGAATAATTAATAAATATATTGGATTTTAACTTTTCTTACAAGTGGGCCCAAATAATAAGGGTATTTTTGTACTTTCATGGGATTTTGGGTATAAAACTTATAGTTTTATAGTTGTGGGTATAAAACCTACATAACTATTTGTTTTGGGTATTTTTAAAGTTCACCCTTATCATAATTCATATATTTTTAAGTCCCAACTCTAGGAAATACACCTCTATTTAGGAATAAATCATAATAAATAAATATAACAATTAAATATATAGTAGATTTAAGTTGATTTAAAATACACGTCTAAGGTTGCTGGTGACAATGATTTAAATATTTAAATAAAAAAAAAATCAAATGTTGCATGAACCTACATTTAAATATTTGACTAAATAAATTAAGTACATATATTTGCATTAAGATATTATACATGTATTTGACTATCTATATTCATGTATGTATTAACATTAAGTATATATTTAATTTTTATGTATTTTAAATTAAAAAATATATAAAAATTTGTCTCATACCTCTATTTAGGTATAACTTACATTCTAGGCATATTTTTTTGTGGTCCCAAAAATATTCCTAAATAGAAGTTTTACTGTAATAAGCTTCATCTCCCCAATTTATTTTTACATCTTTTATAAGCTATTCAAACATCTTATAAGCCGTTAGTGATTATAAACTCTTTCAAATAAGCTTAGTCATACACCCCCTTACATGGTTATAATAATCATTATATTAATATATTTGATCTAATTACTATAAATCCCGTACATAGTGATAGTTCTTCATATGTTATTCAAAAGTACCAAGAGGATAAAAGTAATGTAGACGGTCTTTTTAGAATTAATTGCTTATTAGTTCTCTTGTAGAGTGTCTCTTATAACTTGGCCTTACTGTAGTAAAGATATTTGCTTAAAATCATCGATAAATTAAAACAAATATTTTCTTTATATATATCAAATTCCTCCAATAATTCTAAACTCAATTTTTTTTTATGTCTATGTATCAAAACTCTTATTAAGCTCATAATCAAACATAAATGTATTTTTATCTTCTTAGAAACATGATATCACCTATTATCTTATATCGCATATTGAATGTACATTAGGTAACAAACACTTACTCATCCATCTTAGATAAATTATACTCTCTTCATTTTAAATCAAATGTAACACTTCTTTGAAATCTATGAGAGCTTCTTCAGAGAAGTATTATATTTGATTTGGACAGAGAGAGAGTACAACAGACATCATTGAAGCATTAGAATATAATGAATGAATGAATGAATGTTCAATGAATTAGTTCATCATTTTATTATTTCGCAATATCTGAGATTTTAATTAAATTACATAGAACAACAGTTAAATAGTACGTGTGTTATAATTATATATTGAAGAAAATGATAAAATATTCTTCGAATGATTGAACAAAAATAACAAGTAAATATTGAAAACTTTAATGTATACAACGTAATGTTAATTCTCATGCTATTTTCATTTTTGAAAATATAAAATTATCGTCATTGATAATTTTAGTCATACAAGTCGTATTATAATGTTGAATCTTACAAATAAAATACAATAAAAATCATATTTTGTTTGAGAATTTAGTGATACTTATCATGACAATCATGGTACCTTGTTAATTTTGTTTTCTTTCATGGTTTGATACCATTGAGGAGTATACATACTTTTAATTTAATAAAAATATCATAATATAGCTAAACTAACTAAATATGATTAATGTTTGAATCAATAATAAATGTTTTATAGCCAAAAAGTTGGAATTGATGCACCAAAATCAAAGGTCTAAATTTATGAAGTTTAAAATTAAGTTAATTTGAAATTTAGTATAGAGATCATCTCGTAGTTTTTCATAAGTAATTTGGTCTAAATTTGGTATAGAGATCTCGTAGTATTCAATGTTAGTTAGATGCTTCGTTTTCTCTTCCCATTGGGACTTATGATTTCTGGTGAAATTAATCGTCAATTAGATTACATTTGTTGGAAAATAATAAAATACTATTCTTAACATTTAAAAATATCTTAGTCCAACTTAACTATCGTAAGATAAACACTAAAATAATTAATTATAAATTGGTATTGTTTCATTCACAAATCCAATCAACATAATTATAATTAATTATGGAAAATTCTTTTAGAATATAATTATGGAAAAGTAATTTATATACAAATCTAATTTGTGGAAAAGTCAACAAATTAATACCTAAACTAAACTTATAATATAATTAGATTAAACTTATAATATATTAGATTACATTATTACCCATAATTTGAAATATGTTATAAGGATATTTTAGGCGATGTACATTTTGACACAAGACACTTTTTTATATAGGTATAGACTAGTGCGAGATTATATATATTTATCAAGTGTGCGAATAATTTAGGGAGTTTATTGGTGTTGGAGATTTTATGGAGTAGACAAATGACAGTGGTCCATTGATGGAATATAGATTTGGTGACTTATATATGAAGATTATGATTTATGATGGTGTAAGAGTTATTACAATGTACTGTACTTCCTCCATTTTGTTGGAGACGTTACAATTTTTGAATAAATGCAAGATATTTTTCTAATTTGTATGTATTTTTTTTCTTCAATTTCACCATTTTACGATTTAATTTTTTACAATTATTGATTAAAGTTCACTAACCCAATTAGATTTTTTTTTATCAAGCAAAATTTTTGGCCGTGCCATGGAGGACTCGAACCCACAACCTTTGGTCCGAGGCCTTACCTCCTACGACTAGGCCAACACACGCACACCTAACTCAATTAGAATTAATAATTAGTTCTTCAATTTTTTTTTCAATTTTATTCATTAAAGTTCATTAACCCAATTAGGATTAATAATTCGTTCTTCAATTTTTTTTTCAATTTTGTTCGTGAAATTAAGATCATATTTTTAAAAGAAATTCAATTTTTAGTTATAATAAATTTTGTTTTTATGATAAATATTATATAAACATTGATCTCATCCGAAATAAAAGAATGTTGCCACTTGCACATACTACTATACAGTTGCATTAGATCTTCTAGACTTTTCCATTCTAGATTAGTTTGTAGAACAGATTCACTTTTTCTAGATTTCCTTCATCTCTATTTTTTTATTTTCTCTCTCTCGTTTTTTTTTTTTTTTTTTTTTAAGTGATTCCCTCTCTTCTTTTTAATATAAGAATTCGCTAAACAAAATGTACGTGCACAATATGTGCTAAATAAATTGTGTGGTATTTTATGGGTTGCCCCAATACGTTTTAACAGTTCTGTGCATGAATCTCAATTTTTTTTATATATATTCTTTATTCAAACCTTTAGATAAGCGGGTTGGCTTTGAATTAGTCAACTTTCTCTCTCAAACTCATCTTTGATGGAAAAAAAACTTTTCAACTTTGCTTGATCGGTTCAAGTTGATTCTCATTAGGTAGCAACCAGAAAATGTCTTGGGATACTCCAAATCATAATTTCTATTAGTTTTATACATGATTTTAATAAATTTATTTTATAATGATTTAATATAATTTTATGATTATTTTCAAGGGTTCATCCATTCAATTAGGATTTATAATTATTTTTAGCATTTAATTTTACTTTTATTAGTTATTTTAGGGTTGATAAATTCAAAATTAGGGTATATATTTTTTTAAAAAATTTAATTTTTACTTATAAATGTCAATTATAATTTAGTATGTTATTGTATTTTTTTATTTTTATAAAATACAATATTAAACTAATAAAAAATGGTATTTTGGGACACAAGTTGGGACACCAAATTTGGGACAGAGGATACCATCAGCGATAAAATATGCCACAACTGCTTTATTAATCATTAGAGGAGTAGCCAGTGAAATATTATTCGTGAGTTACCATTTAAATTTACTCACTGACTACATTTTAATGTCTACATTTTAATTCAGTCATTTTTATAAGTTAATAAAGTAGTATTTCCTCCATTCTATTATAGTAGTCTAAAAAAAAATGGCATAATATTTTAGAAGAACTTATTTAAAAATAAATTGTAGCGTTTTAATATTTTAATGCATATTTCATTTTTCAAAGTAGAACATCATAAATCTATAAAGATATATTGATGAAGGATCTTAAATAATTTATCATATCGAAACCTTTAATTTAACATAAAATTATAAAAGTCGGAGAAAAAAGAACAAATTATGATAATTTAAAATCTTGCAATTCAAATTATATTACATACGAGCAGAATTTGGTGTAGATAATGGGTGAATAAACAGGTGAATAAACATTTTCATTTTATAAAAGTAATCTATTATAGTGTAACAACCCAAAATAGAAAGAGATTGTGATAATAATTTAATGAGATGGAGGGGGCATAATTTTAAAATGGATTTTTGGAATATAATTTTTGTACAGGGTACTACGAGTGTCACAGTACCCTATAAAAAATTATACTCCAATTTTTTTATTTTTTATTTTAAAAACTCATCATTATAAAGTCCCAAAACCAGTTAGAAAACAGACCATGCCCAATTTTTGTGGATGGATGGAATATATTTTTATATAATGAACTTTTATTTTTATTTTTTCTCCCTACGGCTTATATGTCTAGACCCTCTATTGCATCTTCGTATTGCATCTTTAATTGCACGACGGGTTGCGACATGTTAAGAATATTTTCATAATCAATAACAATTGATAGGTATATCAAGCATTCAAAATTGTTGCAGTAGTTACCTAAATAGCAGATGCAAGATTCTTGTATACACCTTACCTTGATAGGAGTTTTGCTGCTACAAGTGGACTCATGCATTTGCAGTTCTTGAGGTTGCTTCTACTGCTGCTGCATCTACACTGGATTACATATTTTCAGTTTCTCACACAAAATACTACACCACCAGTAGTCCCTTATAGAAACAGAATTCGAATACTTGACCAATAATATTTCCACTTCAAGGGTACAGTAATATTGCTCTTCAAGCACTGTAAACGGAGAATATGTGTTTGTAACTACTCCCTCCGTTCCATTCTAATAGGGCTAATATTTTTTGGGTTGTCCCATTCTAATATGGCTATTGCCCGAAATAAAATAGTTTAAATTCGAAAATAAATTTGAAGTTTTTAATTTAATTAAAATTCTACATTTTTAATTTTCTAAAAAAGTTATAATAAAATTGGATATAAAATTAAATATTAAAATCAATTTAAAATTCAATATTTAATACATCTAACCACATTTCCTTAATATTATAAAGTCCTACTAAAATAGGACAGATGAAGTATTTCTGTAGTCATACTACTAAATAATGGCTAAACATGTGAGCTTACTAACTTTTATTTTATAAGTTTGACAATATCATTTAAAGGGATTAAAGGGTTTTGAAATTCAATCAAAACATATAATTTATAGATTAGTAAATTCTCTCTTCACATTATATCTTAACAATTGTCATTTAGTATAAATTGTAGTAGAGAAGCCCACGGCACACAATCAAACCATAGGAAAATGCCTCTCAAAATTTCAAACTCAATTGAAAGAAGTTCAGCACGCACCCATGATTCCTGAGAGAAGAGTGTAGAATGTGGACCAGGGTTTTTTAGTTTTTGGTTGTTTTGGGCACATGAATGATTGGGGTGGTTGGGTTTTTTTTTTTTTTTTTGGGTGGTTGGGTTTTTAATTTATGTTAATTAGACTAGCAAAGATCACGTGCGTTGCACGTAAATCTAGCTATTTTTATTATTTTTTTCACTTAGAATATAATGAATTATATTAAAATAAAAATAACCATTTATATCATGCATATATCTCAAACTTGATAAGAATAATAAGTTTAAATTAAAGTAATAAAAAAGAAGAAGTAGCCTAATGTGAATATTTATTCACATTAAATCTTTTATTGTTTGATTTTGATAGACGTTGAACACCTTTTGTTCTTTTTGCTTTTAGATAAAAATTTGTCCAACGTGTCGTCATCATCGCTTAAAATATCAATGCAATCTTAGAACTTCTTTTTTGTCATCATTTTTTCCTTTTCCTTGCTCTTCATCAAGCTCCAACTCTACATTTATTTTTTTTTCTTTTTTTCCACTTGAGTTGACTTGATTTTTTTCTTTGCCCTTTTATTTTCTTCCACTTCTATTGTTTTTGCTCTATTAATCGATTTTTTCTTTCCCCCAACTTCATTTTTTTCCACATCCGTAAGTTTTATTCTCTTGCCTGATGTTTTCTTTCCTTCATCTTCATTTGTTTGGGATTCTTGAACCGGTGTTTCTTCATTGATGTCGTTGTGCTTAAGCTTTTGTATTGCGTTGGCTATGAGAGTCACATTCCCCTGTTATTGATCTTTACAGACTTTCTTGCAATCAGGAAATAAATTAATATTGATTTTTGTAAGCTCAAACCTCTATAATATGTTGATTCATTCACTGAGTAAATGTCCTTATTAAATTTAGAAATCCGTATAAGTTTCTTGAAAATTTTATAGTAAATTTCATAAAGTTTTTTTTATAGCAAATACTAACATGATTTAATGAGAAATATATTCATCCACAAAGCACCCAACATATACCAACGCAACATCTTTGAACAACGTGACATGCGCATTATAATCCCCTTGTATCACATTCAGAGTTATTCTATATATATCTGCGGTTTATTAGATAATAGTTACTGTAAGATGTATATTTTTATCGATTATTTATGCATAGGTATTTATACTTTTACCTTGGAATTGTCTCGACAACTTCAATATTGCATTTTTTGCACATTGCAATTTCACCATTTTTCAGACATGACGTTGAGCACTTTTACAAGTATCATACCATCTGTTTTGAACTCCATCAACGATTCCTATGAAACAATATTACGATTCATGTAATATAAATATAAAATAATTATTATATTTATAAATAGTAAAAGGAACTCCAACGGCATGCGCTTGCTTCCCTCCCTTTCAATAAAATTTGTTGGACTAATCAGCCTCAGTACATAACACATATTTCATTATATTTCAATTCACTGTCGTTAATCTAAAATGATAACAATAATATATGATAATAAATACTAATATATACAAATGTAATAATTTAGGATTGAGTAAGAATGATAAATAATTTGCAAATGCAACATGAAACATGAGAAATATAATTAAAGTAATAAATTATAACTGGTATCTTATTATTTATAAATAAAGAAAAAAAAATCCATATACTAATGACTATGACTAATGTACCTAATAGAAATTTATAATGTTAGAAAAATATAAAATATGTATTGGTAGAAATATGCATTGAGATTTGCATCTCGGGTTGAAGACGTCGAGCCAATATTTTTTTTTTAATGTTTTGATGCCAAACATTTTCGCCTTGGAAAAAGAAGTGCATATTGTAATGGGTCATAACATGTGTAATAGTATTTTATTCTATGTCTATCGCCTGAATGAGCATGAACTACCATATCTTGCTCTAATAAAATGTTACCATTCTCTTCATCCCATATAGCTGCATCCTGATCAACCTTTGGAGAGTTATATAGATATTGATCTCACTTCACATCTTTTGATTTTGCATTATGTTCATTCTGTTTTCAAACTCACTTTGTTTGTCATAAAATTATAAATGGAAAAAAATCAGGATTAATCCTGAAAAATCATGATAAACATAAACCATTTCCCGTGTTCGAAAAAAGTAAACTCCTCGTCTTGCAGATGCAAGCTCTTTATCCAATTTTAGTGCGAATGAAGTAAATGAAAACATACTATTATAAGAACGAATATTTTTTTTTGAAAATCAATAACCTCTTTTGATTGAGATGTGTACAATTCATACAACTCATTAGGAACTTCTGAAAACGCAAGTTTGAATTTTCATTTATTACAACAAAACGCATAGGAGGTTTATATCCAAATCTATTTTTCATTTATTACAACAAAACACGTAGGAGATTTATATCCAAATCTTGTAGCACTGCAGTGTTTGCGACCAGACACATTTTTTAACTCATGTAGCACTGAACTTAATCAGACAAATAATAATAATTAATTTTAACTAAAGTGCATATTTGTACATCTATAAATATAAATTTATCTTAAGATATTGCACTGCTTACTATTCAAATCAGATAAATTTCGTGTACGCTTCCTTTTCATTTGTAGTAGCCATCTCTGCCGAAATACCTATGTAGCTGTAATATTTTAAAAACACAATTAATTAAAAATTATCATAAATACACATATGATACTTAAATTAGTTGTATTATAAATAATACTGTATTATATACATAAAAATATATTTGTAACGAAAACCAATTTAAATTAAACCCCAAATGAATTAATTAATACAAAGTCAATAAAATTATGATAATATTATGATTATACTATATACTTACGCAGATTTATGTATTATTGAGTGTAATTTTTAACTTATTAATATTAATTATTTTCTTGAATTAATATTATGATGTATTGCTTAATAAATTTTTCTTTTATTTGTTTGCTAGTTTTTTTTATTTTTATTTTCTTATGGAATGTGTCGATCGAATCACTCGACATTCTTTCGAAATCTTCTACAATTACCAAAAAAAAAACACACAAACTACTCAACATAGGTTTATTGCATTTAATACAGGGGAGATTATCTATTCTGACATAGCTAAGATCAATTGATGCATTTTAAAAATTGAACCAAGCAAATTGAATGTATCTTAGTCATGAAATAAAAACATAAAGTTAGCTTTAATTGAAAACCGACGTATAAAGTAATACTAAATTCAAATCAAACTGAATTATATGGAGAACCTTTTGACTTATAATTGTTAAAGCATATATGAAATTTTATTAAATCGGATTTGTTAGAATGTAAGAATGAAGAAATCCTGCGTAGTTAATGTGATAACTATGAGTATTATAAGAAGACATATGAGATGAATTATTATGGAGAGATATATGCCTAAATTCAAACACATTGTAAATAGACAGTAAAAATTATTAAAATAGAGATAATATACCCGAAGACATACTGAAAAATAACAAAATTGATTTCTAGAAGAAATTTTCTCCACATTTTCTTTTTAATTGTTCGATGGTATATAATTTGGTGCATGCAAGTGAGTTACATTGGTACACAAGTATAGTTATTTATAGAATAATTCATTGTAGAGTTTTATTAGGAGAAGAATCGCTTATGTTCATACATAGAGTTTAATTAGAATATATATCTTGTTTTAGTACTTTCTTCTTTACTAAAATATACCATGAATATATAAGTATCTATCTATTACTATTGTATTATAAGGAAAATGTTATGCTGCAGACCTTGTGCTGGGCGAATCGTGAGCGATGGTTGACGTGGAAGTTTTTTTTTTTATGTTTTATACACTTTCTGCCCATTTTCTTCCTTATGCTTTTAAAGTCCAAAAATTTTCTCTCCCCCCCACCCATTAACTTTTTCTTTCCCTCGTCTTCTACCTGTTTTCTGCAAATCATAATTTATATTTTTTTCTTTTTTCCATGTTGCTCTTTTAGGCGTGACATCTGTGTAAATTCAGACTTCAATTATCATTTTGGGTTTAGGGTTTAGATTTAGAGGTTAGGGTTTAGTAATTTTCAAACATTTAAATGTAAAGGTAAAATCTCCTGCCATTATTCTTCCATAGATATCTCCAGCAAAGGGTAGGCGCCGCTGCGACTTCGACGGGAAGATGACGAACAACTTAATTAGAGAACAAACAAATCAAACGCAAAGGGAAAAATTACGCAAGATGGAAAGAGATAGATGGATACATAGAATTGATTTGATTAAAATTTCACGGAGTGAAAGGAGAAAAGGGGCTGAGTGTGGAAATGATGGGGAAATAGGAGATATGCTGGAGAAGAAAGACCAAAAAACTAAACGAAATAATTAAAATAAAATGCTGACGGGGCATGTCGCTCACCAAGTCGCCCATATATGTCATGCAGCATAACATTACTCTGTATTACAATATGTTAAGTAACGATATAATATTATACGTAATATGTTTAATAATGCATGGATACTAAATAATAATAGTATTAATATACTAATGATAATTAGATATCCACTTAATAATAATATTTAATATACTGATGATATTATTTAAGGGCAAAATAGGCAAAACAAATTTTGTAAACAAGACATTTTTTATAATAGTATATATTTGTTAATTAGAGCCCAATTAACTAAGTTAATTTTAACTAATTACACCTTTATTTTTTGTTAAAAACTCCCTCCGTTTACTCCGATTTGGACCATTTGTATATTTTATACCTTACATATTAAATATAGGGGCAACTAGTAAAATAACTATTTTGGGATAATAAAGATAAATAATAGTCACTTGGATAAAAAAGATAAAAAATAGCCACTTAGATAAAAAAGATAAAAAATAGTCACTAATGAATTTCGTGAATTGCTTTTTTTTTTTTTACTAATTCACGAATTCACGAAATTGAATTCGTGAATTCAAACATTTTTTTGAGTGAATTCACGAATTTGGGTGAAAATTCGTGAATTCAGGCATTTTTTGAATGAATTCACGAATTTGGGTGAATTCGTGAATTCAGACATTTTTTGTGAGTAATTCACGAATTGAGTTTGTAAAATTCGTGAATTGCCTTATGTTTTTAGAGCAATTCACGAATTTAAATTCGTGAATTGGGCAAGGGCGTAAGTATTATGGTAAAGTGGCTATTTTTTATCTTTTTATTTAAGTGGCTATTATTTATCTTTACTATTTCAAAGTGACTATTTTTGCCTATTTCCCCTTAAATATAAAGGGGTTAAGTCGGAGTAAACGGAGGAAGTATTTTCTTTTAGATGTGTTCTCGTTGATGGAAAATTATTATGGGAAAATGAGAGAAAAGATACCCTTTAAATTTTTCCTTATTTCCCAGCTTCTTTCTTTCTTTCCCTTCCTTTTCACTAAAATAGAAGGAAAATATTATCCCACTAATATGGAGTGAAAATAGTTTCCTTCCATTGGAGTGAAAAGGAAGGGGAAGAAAGAAAGAGAGTGGAAAAGGTGAGAAATAAGGAAAAATTTAAAGGTTGATTGTTTTTATTTTCCTCATTTTTCATAATAATTTTCCATAAAAAAAAAACACACTCTTAGAAAACAAACTGAATATGTTGGGACGGATTAAAAAGGAAATCAAAGCGAATTGAATGGGAGAGACGAGTATAATAAAGCCAACTGTTGTGTTGAACATGGGGTAGGCAGTAGGCTACTAGTTCAGAGGTTTCCACAACAGCCATGGCTTCAACAACCTTCAATTCTTCAACACGCACAATATTCTTTCTCCTCCTCCTCCTCGCAACAACAACCTTCGTTTCCCCATTATCCTTCAACCTCTCCGCCATCGGCCCCGACGACGTGAACCGGAGATCCTTTCGTAGCCGTCGAATTCGACACCTTCACTAATCGATCGTCGATTTTCTAGGGTGTTTTAGTGATGGTGAGATTTGTAGAAGACTGGGAACACAAGGATTTACGTGGTTCGATCGTTTGGGTCGATCTACGTCCACGGAGGAGAATGAGAATATGTATATTCAAGTATCTTTTCTCAATAGTACAGTGCCCACCTCCTCCTCTTACAAAATGGCTCTTATTTATAGATAGTTTCGGTCAAGGGTGGTTGAGAGATCATGGATGTTGCTGCTCTCGCACGTCCGCCTGTGCAGTGGTTGAGAGATCATGGATGTTGCTGCTCTCGCACGTTCGCCTGTGCAGTGGTTGAGAAATCGTGGGGTGGCTGATCTTTGTTGACTGTGTTATTGAGCCTCCCTTTGGATGGGCCGAGCTGGTCTGGGCCATTGGGCCTATCCTATCACTTCCCCCCCCAAAAGACCGGAGCAGCGAGGTCATTGTGGAGGAATTGTACTTGCTTCGTCGAAATTGAGATTTTGACGGAGTCGAAATGTATACCGCCTCGTTTTGACGAGGTCGAGCTTGAATTGCACTTGCCCCCGTCGGAATTGGTATTTTGACGAAGTCGAAGTACATATCGCCTCGTTTTGACGAGGTCGAGCTTGAATTGCACTTGCCCCCGTCGAAATTGGTATTTCGACGAAGTCGAAGTACATACCGCCTCGTTTTGACGAGGTTGGAATCGAATGGACGTGATGTGAGGTGCGACTGCTGTTGTCAGCGTAGGTAGGACACGCGTCGCTTTTTTGTTGGAGCAGATGAAGAGACGGGATTTGAAAAGGCGTGCCTTTGCTTTTAAAAGCTTCTCATGTACGCTAAACAATATTTTTCCCCCTCAATTGATTTCCAATTTCGCGCAAGAGAGAAAACCTTAAGCCTCAAAATTTTGCAACCGCCGCCACCGTCCAGTCAGTTCCCGGTGTTTTTTGATCGGAAAATCTGTGACAAGTAAGTAATTTCCTTCACAATGGATGCTTCTTTTCTCCCAGTAGATACTGATAGTGCGAACGTAGACGTAGAGGTTTCGCCTTCGCCGGTTAGGGAGTTTCCGGCGAAGGTTTGGCTAAATGTATATACCCGCGCGTTAGTCCCGCCAGCGTTTAGGGAAATTGAATTCCCATCGTTGGTCGGGTCTGACGCGTCTCTGGCTGTGGCCTCCACCATGTCTGTATCTCATATGCAGGGTTTGGCCCGTAGTTTTTTATTTCCCGAGTCAATCGAACTCCTTTTACCTCGCGATGTTGATAGGGGTAGTTCGCCTCCCGTGGGTTTTTTTACCGTATATGAAGATTACCTTCATTTCGGTTTACGGTTCCCTTTGAACCATTTTTTTGTCGAGCTCTTAGAAGAGCTTGAACTGGCGTTAGGTCAGTTGCAACCACCCTCTGTCAAGCAGATCATCGGCTTTTGCTTCGAGGTCAGCCGACGTGGAGGTACGCCTACCGTAGAGTCGTTCCTTAGGTTTTTTAGGCTTAAGCTTGGTCCGACGGGGTGGGCTTACCTTTCCCCTATTAATAGGTTCAAGTTGAGGACGCCTTCTAAGGTGCCGAACTGGCAAAAGAAGTTCTTCTTTTGCCGGTGTGAAGGTGTCCCGTTATACCCTTGGATGAAGGGTAAGTTCGCTCCTCGAGACACTGGGAAACCGACCGGTGAGCTTGAGACGAGCTTGGTGAACCTCGGCCTCGTTGAAAGGAATTATGCCGAGGCCGAGCTTGCGAATCATGGGTTAAGCCCGTATAACTCCGTGTCTGACGCGGACTTGGGTGAGGCTCTGCTTCGGTGATTTGCGTTTTGTGATTTCTTTCGTTTTTTACTGACATATATTTTTTGTAGTGGATGCCCAAGCTTTCCAGGCCGCTTTGCAAGGCAAGAATAAGAGGAAGAGGCAGAAGCCCTCTGTTTCCGTGGTGGAGAAGGCGACTTCGGCGACGTCGTCGGAGAGGACGACCGACCTTCCAAGGTCGGTATCCGTGAGCTCGCAGCTGGACGCGCCTGTCCGGGGTTCCTCTCCACTGCAGTTGGTCGGCCGACGACCTCGAGGAACCGTAACTTCGTTGGATGCCGAAGTGACGATCGTCGAGAGTGGCAAGACCTCGAGCCAAGGATTCCCTGAAGTAAGTGTAAAACTGAATATTACATATATATAGTGATTGTACCCTTTTTAATCTCTCCTTTGTTTTTGGGTTTTAGGGAGCCGAGGCGGTTTTGCAAGGCTTGGCGAGCTTCATTAGGAGTGGAGTCGCCAAGTTCCATACACAGGCTGCCGAAGTTGCGGCTATGGAGGATCGGCTGAAGGCCAGGGTCCATGCTGCCGAAGCCGCGGCACAGGCAGCACAGGAGAGGGAGGCGGTGGCTTTGGCTGCCGCCGAAGAGGCGAAAAAGAGGAACGCCGAGCTGGAGGTTGAAATGGACCGGCTGACAAGCGAGATTGCCGGGGTGGTGGCTGGACAGGGAGACGTGTTCCGAGCTGTGGTGGAACGCGTCTTCCGGTCGAGGCATTTCTCCCACATGGCCGTTCAGTTGGCGAGTGCCTTGAGTACCCCGATCGTCTCTGCAGCGCTTGACAACATCGCCGCCGACATCCCCGAGCTTGATAAAACCAAGTACGGGTATGGTGTCATGACGGAGGAGGAAACGCTGCAGGACTTCGCCGGGGTGCTTTTGGAGCACGGTTCTTCAATCCCGGTGGTCGAGCAGCTCGCCGCGCAGAGGGTTCTACTCACTAAAGGGGCTATTCGGCAATGTCCCGCCGACAGGTATGAACTCCTGGAGACGGTCATTGCCGACCTCGAGAAGACCCCGGCTGCACAGACCGCCGAGGAACCAGCTCGCGACGACCTCGAGGAATCAGAGGTCGGCCTAGAAGGAGAAAATCATGATGGAGTGAATTGACACTTCACGATTTTTGGCTTCTTTCCCTCTTCTCTTTTTTTTTTTTTTTTTTTTAGTTTTGTACTTCGTCACCGTTAGGGTAGCGTTTCTTTCGCTGTGCTCGGCTATATATAAATAAAAGGATTTCTTTTGAACCTTGCTTGTATTTGTTCTGTAGTCTGCTCCCGAGTTTTATGATGCCTCCCACCTTGTTCAAGAAATATCCGAGCTTCGCCGAGCTGTAGAGGTAGCCGAGCTCGATGTTTCGAACTGGAAGAAGCGGGCTAATAACATAGAGATCGAGGCCGAGGTGAAACTTCGGGCTTCTTTAGAAAAACTTGATGAGATGCATGCCAGATACATGGAGCTTGAAGACCAGTACCAGCGAGCTCGGGATGACATCAAGACTTGCAAAGAGATCGTCGAGGAGCATATGGAGTACGAGATCATAATTCACCGAGCTGGGGGATCCACGATTTCCGAGACTTACGATAAGGTCAAGGAGCTCCAGGCCCGATGCCGAAGTTATAGGGAGGAATATGGGAGTGAATCCTGGCAGGTTAGAGGTGAGTTTGAAGAGCTCGTTCGTGTGGCGAGCATTTATGAGACAGTCCTTGATCGCTTTCCGAAGTTGAAGCGGCGTCTGTCTTTACAAGCTGGTTCTGCGACTTCAATTTCTTCCGATCCGGATCCGAGGTTGCTCGACCGTACTTCTAGAGAATTTTTGGAAGGTGAATCTTCGAGGTCTGCTGACCCGGACCCGAAGATTGTGACACGCCATTCTCGAGAAATTTATAGTCAAGAGCGGCGATCGGCGTCTGGACGGGGTCGGGGTCGGGCGAGCCAGAATGTCCGAGGTAGAGGCCGAAGTTCGGCTTCTGGACGTGGTCGGGGCAGGTTTAGTATAGACGATGTTTTGAACTTTAATTCCGGCAGGGATTTTGCTAGAGATTGGCTTAGCTTTAGTAAGCCAAAGCCTCCGGGTTCCTCGTCTTCTTAATGTAACACTTGTACATTTATTTCTATTCAAATAAAACAAAAAAATATATATATTTTTTTTGCATGTTTAAGCTTTCTATCCTTGCCTTTAACCGAGGCAGGTTCCCTTGTATTCAACGAAGGCAGCTTTCTCATAGTCACTTCGTCCAGAGATGAAGTTTGGGCCTTTTAGGCTTTCTTGGTGGCCACTTCGTCCAAAGACGAAGTTTAGGCTTTCTAGGTAGCCACTTCGTCTAACGACGAAGTTTAGGCTTTTTAGGTAGCCACTCCGTCTAACGACGAAGTTTAGGCTTTCTAGGTAGCCACTTCGTCTAACGACGAAGTTTAGGCTTTTTAGGTGGCCACTTCGTCTAACGACGAAGTTTAGGCTTTCTAGGTTCCTTATTTGTCGAATTTATCGATAGGGGTGGTCCCCTTACGCGCGTTTGGGTGTGACTCCGAGGCGGAGTTTATTTGCGTATCCTCGTCAGGATTTTTAAAATTGAGATACTTAGTATAAATGAGAGAGAGATGCAAAAATGCATGCAAAATAAACAAAAAGTTTTACGAAGTCAAAATAAGACAAAATTTATCAAGATAACTCAATTCCTACGACCTAAATGAACTTGGACATCACCCTCTGTTTATACAAAGTACCTCTTCAAGTGGGTAATGTGCCATGTACGGGGTATGAGCTCACCAGATATGTGGGCGAGCTTGTACGACCCTTTTCCGAGGACTTCTTGAACTTGGTACGGTCCTTCCCAAGTGGCTTCTAATTTGCCGAGCTTCTCCGCCCTGCTGACCTCGTTATTCCGAAGTACGAAGTCGCCCACTTGGAGCTGTTGATGCTTCACCCGGCTATTATAATACCGAGCTACTTGCTGTTTGTATCGAGCTTCTTATATGTAGGCTTGTTCCCATTTTTCTTCTAGCAAATCCAAGTTAGTTCGAAGTTCGTCTTCGTTGTCTTGGGCCGCGAAGTTAAGCGTTCGGGGGCTCGGTAAACCGATCTCTACCGGGATCACTGCTTCGGTTCCGTACACCAAGCTGTATGGTGTCTCACCGTGTGACGTCCGCGGGGTGGTTCGGTACGACCATAGGACTTGGGGCAAGTTTGCTGCCCAGTCTCCTTTGGCCTTATCCAGCCGGGTTTTTAACCCCTTGACTATTGTTCGGTTCGTAACCTCGGTTTGACCATTCGCTTGAGGATGGGCTACCGAGGTGAACTTCTGTCGGATGTGGAGTTCGTCACACCATTCTCTGAACTTCTTGTCTATGAACTGGGTTCCGTTATCTGAAACGAGGACGTGAGGTATGCCGAAGCGACAAACTATGTTTTTCCAAACGAAGTTTAGGGCGTTTTTACTTGTGATTCGCGCCGATGGCTCGGCTTCGACCCACTTCGTAAAGTAGTCGATGGCCACGATTAGGAACTGTAGTTGGCCGGGAGCTTTTTCGAATGGACCGACGATGTCGATTCCCCACTGCATGAACGGCCAAGGGCTTTGCATGCTGGCCAGTTCGGTCTATGGCAATCTTGGAACCGTCGCATGGATTTGGCACTTCGGGCATTTTTTGACGAGGTCGGTAGCGTCCTGGAGCATGGTGGGCCAATAGTATCCCCACCTCATGATCTTTTTGGTCAGGGCGCGGGCTCCGATGTGACTGCCGCAGGAACCTTCATGGACCTCGCGCAGTACGTAGTTCGCTTGATTGGGCCCCGCACATCTTAGGAGAGGTTGGAGGTAGGATTTTCTATACAACACTCCCTGTTCAAAAACATACTTGATGGACTTGGCCAGGAGCTTTCTAGCCTCAACCTTATCGGTGGGGAGCTCGCCTATCTCTAAATAGCTGCGAAGTGGAGTCATCCAGTTCGGTCCGTCTTCGGTTACTACATTAACTTCGGCTTCATCGATACTTCGGAGCTGTACTTCTTCCACTGGAGAGATTGTTGATGATGACGCGAGCTTGCTTAGCGCGTCAGCTCATCCGTTATCCCCTCTTGGGATTCACACCAACTCGAAGTACGAGAAGCCTTGTTGTAGGATCTTGGCCTTATGAAGGTACTTCTTCATTTGTGCTCCTTTGGCCTCGTATTTACCTAGTATATGATTCACTATGATTTGAGAATCGCTGTGGATTTGAATGGCCCTTACCTGGAGAGCTTGGGCTAGGCGAAGTCCAGCGATTAGAGCTTCGTACTCCACCTCATTATTTGTGGTCGGAAAATTGAACCGGAGTGCGTGGGTGACCTCCTTTCCTTCCGGGCTGATGAGTAAAACCCCGGCTCCGCTTCCTTTGTTACCAGATGCCCCGTCCACGTAGACATTCCAACAGTCTCGCGGTTGTGGGTTCGGTGCCTCGGCCTTTGATTTATCCTCAGTAGGTTCAACGGATTGCTGTGTACCCGTGAACTTGACTTCTACCAGGAAATCGGCCAGGGCTTGGCCTTTAATTGCTTGGCGAGGTACAAAGGAAATCGTATGCTCGCCGAGTTCTATAGCCCATTTAGCGATTCGCCCAGATGCTTCCGGCTTTGTAAGCACTTGCCGAAGTGGTAGGTCGGTCAGCACTTGTATCTGATGTGCATGGAAGTACGGTCGGAGTCTCCTTGCTGCATTCACCAACGCAAGTGCGACCTTTTCCAAAGGCTGATACCTCGTCTCCGGTCCTTTTAGGGCTCGGCTTATGAAATAGACGGGTAGCTGATGACGTCTTTCTTCTCGTACCAGGACTGCACTGATTGCCTCGTTCGAAGCGGTGAGGTATAAAGAGAGGACCTTGCCCTTCTTTGGTGCAGATAATGTAGGGAGATTTGCGAGATACTTCTTTAAGCCATCGAAAGCTCTCCTGTGCTCGTCGTTCCATTCGAAGTTCAGCGCCTTCTTTAGTATCTTGAAGAATGGGAGTTATTTTTCGGCGGCCTTAGATAGAAAACGACTTAGGGCGGCTAGGCAGCCCGTCAGTTTGTGCACGTCATGGATTGACTTCGGCACTTGCATTTCTTGGATAGCTCGGACTTTTGAAGGGTTGGCTTTTAACCCCTCGCGTGAAACCCAACACCCTAGAAATTTTCCAGATCGGACCATAAAAGTACACTTTTCTGGGTTTAATTTTAGGTTTACTTTACGAAGTAGGCTGAAGACAACTTTAAGGTCGTTTACACAAGTGACGATCTCCTTGCTTTTTACGACTATATCGTCTACATATACTTCGACAATGCTACCGACGTGGGCTTCAAAAATTTTATCGACCATCCTTTGGTAAGTGGCTCCGGCGTTCTTGAGTCCGAAGGGCATTTTTTTGTATGCATAGATGCCGAAGTCCGTGACGAAGGTGGTCTTCGGCGCGTCTTCGGCATTCATGAGGACTTGATGGTATCCCTTGTATAGGTCCAAGAAGCTGAACACCTTGTGGCCAACAAGAGCTTCGACCTTCTTATCAATGTTGGGGAGGGGGTAGCAGTCTTTTGGGCAGTGCTTATTAAGGTCCGTGTAATCAATACACATCCGCCACCCGCCTCCCTGCTTTTTCACCATCACGGTGTTGGCCAACCAGGTCGGATATTTTACTTCGAATAAAATATCGGCCTGTTACAGTTGCCGAACCTCGTCGTGAATCACTTGACCTCGTTCGGCTGCGAAGGCTCGTTGCTTCTGCCGAACTGGTTTTATTGCAGGGTCGATGTTGAGGTGATGAGTGATGATGCTCGGTGCCACCCCGGTCATGTCTAGCGGCGACCAAGCGAAGACATCTCTATATTCCCGAAGGAGCCGGATAAGTTGACTTCGGAGCTCGTTTTTGCCGACGAACCCTACTTTGACGACCCTGGCAGGGTTATTTTCGTATAATGCGACGTCTTCTACCGGCTCGACGGATGGAGGCGACGTCGGCTCCACCTCTTCGGGTTTCTGTAGTTGCTATGCCTGGGGGTGTTGATTCCTATCACCTCGGAGTGCGACCTGCATGCACTCCTTAGCCTGTTGCTGGTTTCCTCGAAGCGTGATCACTCCGTTTCTAGATGGAATTTTAATCGTTAGGTGGTAGGCCGAGCAGATTGCCTTTGTCGCTATTAGCCAATCCCTCCCTAAGATGATGTTATAGGGGGAGCTGGCTTTTACGACGAAGAAGTGGATTATCTTTGTAGTAGACAACGGGCTCTTTCCAACCGTCACGGGTAGTGAAATTATGCCTTCCGTCGTCGTCTCTTGTTGTGTGAAGTTCTTTAATGGCATGGGTGCTGGCCTCAGACGTGCTTCTTCGATATCTAGCTTATCGAAGCAGTCTTTAAAGAGCACACTCACAGATGCTCCACTATCAACAAATACGCGGTGGACCAGTTTGTTGGCCACCACGGCCTTGATTATGGTGGCGTCTTGATGAGGTACCGCATGGGGAACTGGGTCATTGCTTGAAAAGGTGACGACCTCCTCCCTCTTGAACCTTTTTTGGGTAGGTTCTTCCCGTTGTTGACTTCGGACCTCGGCTTTCAACGATGACCTCATCGTGCCTTCAGGCAGTCCGGTGATGGCAGTGATAACTGCATCATATCGGGGTTGATCTTCATCCTCATCCTCGTCATCGCGTTTTGGCCTTTTGTCGGTTTTGGAGGCGCAGTTATGGCCTCCCTTATTTTTCTTTCTCTTGCCCTTCCCTTGAGGTCGGGCCTCTTTCTGGTCGCGACTTTGGTACAGTTTGAGGGTACCGTCGCGCACCATATGCTCTATGTCCGAGGCGAGGTCCCTGCAGTCCTCAGTTTCATGACCATAGTCATTGTGGAGCTTGCAGTATTTTTCCTTGGATCGGCGCTTCGAGCCACCTCGGGATAAGGGCGATGGCTTCTCGAACAAGTCTGAGTGGAGCTCATATATTTCGGCCCTGGACTTTGTCAGCGGTGTATACTGACTTCGGTCTTGGTTGGGTTGAGGTCCTAGGCGGGACTCGAGGGGTCCTCGCTGTAACCTTTCGAGGGCACTTCGGCGGCCTTGCCCAAAGTCAGTGCGCTCCTCTTTTTTTCTCTTATCATTGTTTTCGGGCTGATCTGCCGCCCGTTTCTTCCGATCGGCCTCGTCCGCTTCGGCGAATGTGTCGGCGATCCTCCATAGCTGCCTGGAGGTCGCGGGACGTGCCTTTACGAGCTCTCTGAAGAGAGTTCGGACTGGATGCCATTTTGGAAGGCTGAGATAAGCACGTCGTCGGAGAGACGATCGACTTTTAGGCTCTCGTTATAAAAACGGGCTAGAAAATCACTGATCGTTTCTCCCCGCCCTTGCTTTAAGGTGAGGAGCTAGGCTGGGCTGATCTTTACCTCGGCTTTTTGGAAGAAACGACGTTCAAAGGCGTCCAGCAGGTCGGCATATGACCCTACGCTGCAATTAGGGAGGCTATCAAACTAGCTCCTAGCGTTGTCCACTAGTAGCTCGGGGAAGACTTTACACAGGTAAACGTCTTCGGCCAACCCCTGGTTCATCATGTTGTATTGGAACCGGGATAGAAAGTTGCTGGGGTCTTGGGTTCCGTTGTAAGGTGGGATAGGAGGTACTCTATACGTCGACGGGAGGGGAGTATAGAGTATCCTATTAGTGAAAGGAGTCGAGATTCGACCGTAGACGGCGAATCTTCCTTGGTAGGCGTTCTCGTCGTCGCGCCGAGGTGGAATGGCGTTTTGACGAGGTGGCGTCGGATCGCGCTGAGGTGAAACGTGATCGTTCCCACGACGATTGCTCTGTCGCCTTCGGGGAAGTTCGGCCTCAACGTCGAATCTTCTCTGATGGACGTTCCCTTCGTCACGCCGATGAGGAACGACGTTTTGACGAGGTGATGTTGAACCGCGCCGAGGTGAAGCGCGATCGTTCCTACGGCGATTGTTTTGTCGCCTTTGGGGAATTTCGGCCTCCCTGTCTCCAACGATCTGGAGACTTAGGGATGGCCTTTGTGACGGTTCGACTTCGTCTTCTTTGCTTTGACTTTGTTGTCGGTGTTGATCGGCGAACTTGCGAAAATCCTGCTCGTGGAGGTTCAGGTACGCCTTCAGTGCGTCTCCCAGCTC
This sequence comes from Mentha longifolia, assembly GCA_001642375.2. Lineage (NCBI taxonomy): Eukaryota > Viridiplantae > Streptophyta > Magnoliopsida > Lamiales > Lamiaceae > Mentha > Mentha longifolia. The sequence continues at coordinate 29,869,601 of CM038120.1, read as the reverse complement.
GGGTTGGAGTTCGATATTTCCGCGTTGGCTGCCACTTTGATCTGGTCCGTCGCCGCTAGCTGAACCCCCAGATGGGACATCCTCCAGGTGGCCTTCAGGAGTTCGGCGAATGGGTTGTTGGTCACGTTGGATCTGGGAAGCAGTTTTCTGAGCTTGACTAACGTCACCTTCTTCCTCGTTGGCCGGCATGTAAGGCGGATTGGAAAAGAGGTCAGCTCGTTTCTGTTTCGCCTTGGCAGCAGCGGCGGCGGCGGCGGTGGTGGCGGAGCGGGTTGGTCTTACCATCGTATTTTCACTCGAAAATGTGCTGATCGGTTTCACAAAATTCTTTCGTTTCCCACAGACGGCGCCAGTGATCGATCGTCGATTTTCTAGGGTGTTTTAGTGATGGTGAGATTTGTAGAAGACTGGGAACACAAGGATTTACGTGGTTCGATCGTTTGGGTCGATCTACGTCCACGGAGGAGAATGAGAATATGTATATTCAAGTATCTTTTCTCAATAGTACAGTGCCGACCTCCTCCTCTTACAAAATGGCTCTTATTTATAGATAGTTTCGGTCAAGGGTGGTTGAGAGATCATGGATGTTGCTGCTCTCGCACGTCCGCCTGTGCAGTGGTTGAGAGATCATGGATGTTGCTGCTCTCGCACGTCCGCCTGTGCAGTGGTTGAGAAATCGTGGGGTGGCTGATCTTTGTTGACTGTGTTATTGGGCCTCCCTTTGGATGGGCCGAGCTGGTCTGGGCCATTGGGCCTATCCTATCATTCACCAATAACTGGGACCCGATCGGCCCCCACGTGGGCGTCGACGTGGGCTCCCTGATCTCCGCCGCGTCGGCGCCGTGGCTGAGCAATCTGAGTGAATGGCGGATCACCGATGCTTGGGTTGGTTACAGTACTGTTTCCAACATGCTGACTGTTAATTTCACTAATTTTGAGAATAATATGACTCAGACATCTGGTATTGAATACGGTATTGATCTCCGGAATTATTTACCGGAGATGGTTAGTGTCGGATTCTCTGCTGCAACGGGAGCTTGCTTTTAGAAGAACAATGTCAAGTCATGGAGTTTTTCTTCGACGATAATCGGAAAAAATCCGACCACTAATGTCTCCGATCCTCATCCTAGGCCTTCCGGGGGAAGCATGAAGGCCGGAGGAGTGATTGGATTGGTTGCAGGTCTCTCTGTTTGTGTGGTTGGACTGAGTTTTCTAGGGTTCTGGCTACGGAGAAGGAGAAGAGGAGAGAGAAAATATGATGAGGATGTGTCTATGGAGATGGAGTTTGAGAAGGGCAGTGGCCCTAAGAGGTTCTCCTGCGGCGAATTAGCCCTAGCCACGGGAGATTTCTCAGAGGAGTAAAAGCTCGGGGAGGGTGGATTCGGGGAGGTTTTTGAAAGACACAGAATCATACGTGGCGGTGAAGAGGGTTTCAAAGACTTCGAAACAAGGGGCGAAGGAGTACGCATCGGAAGTCCAGATCATCAGCCGGTTAAGGCACCAGAACCTCGTGCAGCTCGTAGGCTGGTGCCACGAGGGGCACGAGCTACTACTCGTGTACGAGTACATGCCAAACGGGAACCTCGATTCCCATCTCTTCAGCGAAAAATCGGCCCCGCTGAATTGGGAAACTAGGTACAAAGTCGCACGTGGTTTGGCCTCCGCTCTGCTCTACCTCCACCAGGAGTGGAGCAGTGCGTTGTCCACAGAGACATCAAGTCAAGCAACATTATGCTGGACTCCGGCTTCAACGCGAAGTTCGGAGACTTCGGCCTGGCTAGGCTCGTCGACCACGACAAGGAGTCGCATACGACGGTCCTAGCTGGGACCATGGGGTACATGGCCCGGAGTGCGTGATGACTGGGAAGGCCAGCAAGGAATCCGACGTGTACAACTTCGGGATAGTCGCGCTCGAGATCTCGACCGGGAGAAAGCCGATGGATGTCCGAGCGCCGGCGAACCTTTTGTGGGTAGTTGAGTGGGTGTGGGAGCTCTACGGTAGAGGGGTGCACCTCGAAGCAGGGGATCCGAAACTGTCGTCGTCGGACGAGAAGGAAATGGAGCGGTTGATGGTGGTGTGGCTGTGGTGTGCTTATCCGGATTATAATCTCCGGCCTTCGATGAGGGAGGTTGTTCGGGTGCTCAGGTTCAAGTCTGAGCCGCCGCCGCTGCCGCCGAAGATGCCGGTGCCGACGTATTCGTCGCTGCCTCCGCTTACGACTTTGCTTTCCGATACATCGTCTACTGCTTTGTCGTCTTCTGCAACTGCATCGCTCTTGCACTCCAGATGACGTTTCTGTTTGGTGGATTTTAGAATTTATTAGTGGGAGATTATTTATATATATTTACCAAGTGTGCGAATAATGTGTAGGGGATTTATTGGTGTTGGTGATTATATGGAGTAGAACATAACTCTTTTTTGTCGATTCACTTTGCAATTACGTGTGACATTTCTTATTGCGTGAATGGATAATTATCACGTATTCATAATATTTCCAAAACTATGCATTTTTTATTGCATGAATGGTTAATTATTGCTGATTTTAGAAATATTACGATCGTGTGACAATGGTCCATTAATGTAATAAGAGATGTCATAGGAAATTTCAATAGAGAATCCGAATCGATTCTTTGGAAACTCACGATGAAGATTATAATTTATGATGGTGTAAGTTATTATAATGTACTGCGTAAGTGGTATGAATTTGTAAGAATTAATTATGTGAATGTTATTCTCAGTTGGGATCTTAGGTTGAGTGTATCACTTGTGTCTCAAATTCGAGTTTTTCAAATTTTTATGTATTTTTTTCTTCAATTTCATCAATTTACGATTTAATTTAATTTTACAATTATGAATTAAGGTTCACTAACTTAATTAGGATTCAAAATTATTTTTTCAAATTAATTCCTATTTTATTTGTTAAAATAAGATTGATAAATTCAAAATTAAAATTAAAATTTTTAGTTATAATAAATTTTCGCTTTTATGATAAATATTACTCCGTAGTATATAAGAGTAATCTCATCCGAAATAAAAGAATGTCGCAACTTGCAACATATATAGTTGCATTAGATTTTCTATTTTTTTTATTCTCTCTCTTCTTTTTAATTTTTAATACGTAGTATTAGAATTAGTCAACTTTCTCTCATCTTCTCTCTCAAACTCATCTTTGATAAATAAAATCTTTTCAACTTTGCTTGATCGGTTCAAGTTGATTCTCATTAGATAGCAACGATAAAATATGCCAACTGTTTTGTTAATTATTAGACGAGAAATCAGTGGAATATCATTTTTTGTGAATTACACTATTTAAATTTACTCATTGACTTTTTTCGGACTCGATAAAACACCAAGTCCTAATATATGTTCTTAATTTTTGTAGGATCTTCCCAATTTTGGACATAAATCATAAGATAGAACATATATCGCTTTTAATATGCAACTTTTATGTGTGATTTTGTGATTCGGATCCTTTATTATAATTTTGTGTTAAACTTTTATGTGTGATGTTTGTGATTCAGATATTTTATTGTAATTTTGTGTGACCATCTCTTATTCATAACCAAAAAAAATAGTTGATTTTAAAATTTTTGTAAACACGCGACAATCATTAGCGTCTATCACTCTTTCAAGATTTGAAAGATTCTGTCAAGACTCCATGCTTTGAAAGTGGCAACCTTGAGAGTCTCTCAAGGTTGAGAGCGTTTCTCAAGGTTGAAAGCATTTTGAAATTGGCAAGCACCTGCGAAGCTTCCGAAGAATCTCTCAAGGTAGAAAGTGTCTTCAACACTTCCACGCTTTGAAAGCAGTGAAGCTCTCAGAGCGCTGACCAAACTTTCAAAGAACCAAACATAGAAAAAACTTTGAAAGCACCAATCAAAGCTTCAACTTTTCTCAAAGTCTCAAGTTTTGAAAAAAGGAAAGCAAGCTTTGAAAAAACCCAATTGCCCGCTATGTTCACTTGATATTTAGCCAAATTGTTTACTTATATTTAAACAGGCATAGTTAATGTTCTTATTCAATTTGAGACAAACTCTACTTCATCAAATAATAAAGTATTTATTCCACCAAAACTCTAAACTTTATTTATTCATATCTCACTCACCATAAATTGATTTTGAACATATAAATATACTACGTTCATCTACTCTCGAAATAGAACAATAATCCATCATTTAATTTAATAAATAAATTAAATCTAGATTATTAATATTTGAAAAAGACCAAATTTCCAACACCACTATAATGCACGATATATATAATTATGACGCATGACATGCATAATGCATTATATTGCACTGGTTAATTTGGACCGTAAATTACACAAGAGATCCATTTCTTTTTTATTTTGATTTTTCACCTCTCTCTATATATATTGAGAAGTAGTTATCACATGCTTTCAAAAATAAATGAAAACTGAGAAAGGAAAGCTACGGCCTGCCATGCATTATTAAAAAAGCAAGTAAATTGATGAAGGAAAACTACGTCCTACCATGCCTGCTTTTTATATGCTTTTATGATTTAAGATACAAATAATGGATTTTAATAAGAGTAAATTCGGATGAAATTCTGAAAATCGTTAAATCATATCAAACCTCAACATGTTAGTTATTCTTGTTATAAGTTTTCCAACGATGGCTTTCTTTAAGCCAACCCTTTCATCATGTTCATCTCTACTTCTCCTCATCTTAGCATCCTTGAAGCTAACTTATTCTACCGAAAACAGCACCACTTTCTGCCCAGAAATCGAAAAACAATCCCTCCTAATCTTCAAAGAATCTTTGCAAGATCCCTACAAACTTCTTTCTTCTTGGGATAATGAACTCGATTGCTGCAACTGGGAAGACTGATATGCGGTAATTCGAGCGGCCATGTCCTTGAGCTCCATCTCCAAGGAAGAAACAATCCCTATCAAACTCCACTTGAAGGTTTGAGTGGCGAACTGAACCCATCTCTTCTCAATCTCAAACATCTCACACATCTCGATCTCAGCCTCAACACCTTCGCCGGAGCAATTCCTTCCTTCATGGGAGCCTTGCCGGAGTTACAGTTCTTGGACTTGTCCAATTCTGGGTTTTAGGGCGAGTTTCCGAGGTTTTGCAACGCAACCAAACTCCGGTTCTTAGATCTTTCAAGAAATGACCTCAATTCCACTATTCCGGATTGTCTCTACCTTTGCAAAAGCTTGGAGTTTGTTTCTCTGAGTGGGAATCGATTCTCTGGTCATTTGACAGAGCAGTTTGGAGAATTCAAGAATCTTGAGCATGCCGATCTCTCCGGCAACTTATTTTCTGGTGAAATTACTATAAATCTGGGAAATCTAACATCTTTGAGATATTTGGATCTTCGTAGCAACAAATTTCATGGTGTTCTTCCCGAAAGTGTAGGTCAAGTTTTAGATTTAGAGGAAGTATACATCCAGAATAACATGTTGGAAGGGGTTGTGACAGAGAGCCTTTTTGCCAACCTCACAAAATTAATCAATTTTTGTGCATCAATGAATTATCTGACTTTGAAGGTCAGCTCAAACTGGAATCCACCTTTCCACTTTCTATGTGATGCAAGATATGAAAATTATAGCCTGAGTGCTCTTCATTTGGGGGGAAATAATTAATCTAAGTGGTGAGTTACCAAATTGTTGGAGGAGGTGGGCATCATTACATTATTTGAATTTAGGCAATAACAAATTGTTTGGAAGCATCCCACTTTCCATGGGGTTTCTTGGAAATCTGCAGTCTTTGAATCTTTTCAACAACAATTTTTCTGGGATGATACCTTTTGCATTGCTTAACTGCACAAACTTGGTGAAGATTGACCTTAAGTCATAATAATCTTGATGGGAACATACCAATGTGGATTGGTACAACCCTAGTGAAGTTGAAGACTCTCATTCTACATTCAAACAAGTTTAGTGGAGAGATTTCTCCAAGAATATGCAATCTACAGTCTCTTCAAATATTGGATCTTTCTCATAACAAGAGTTCTGGCATAATACCTGACTGTGTGGATAATTTCACTGCAATGGCTACTAGAAGGAGTGTAGATGACTACCCTTTTAGTGAATTCGACTATTCCATGAATCTAGGGTCGGTGATAGAGAGTGCACCTGTGGCTACAAAAGGAAGTTCTTTACAGTATGATACCATTCTTCGATTGATGACTAACGTCAACTTATCGAAGAACAATCTCTCTGGGGAGATACCTAGAGAGTTGACAAGTTTGGTGAAATTGAGATCTCTGAACTTGTCTGAAAATCAGCTGGTAGGTTTGATCCTAGAAAATATTGGAGATATGAAGCAACTGGAATCTCTTGATCTGTCTTTGAACTCTTTGTCTGGTCAGATTCCTATGAGTCTTGCACATTCTTCCACCTTGAATTATCTCAACTTGTCTTGCAACAGATTGATGGGGAGAATCCCAGGAAGCACAGAGATCTTGAGCTTCAGTGCTTCGAGCTTTGACGGAAACGATCTGTGCGGTCCTTCATTGACAAAGATGTGCAGTATTTCTGAAGGTGGCGGTGAACACAAAGAGGAAAAGGATGCTGAATATTCAGAGATAAAGTGGATTTATGTGTTGTCTTTGGGTTATGCAGTGGGATTTTCAATGGTTTGTACTCTATTAGTGTTCAACAAATCATGGAGAGATGCATATTTTGGGTTGGTGGAATCGATGTGGGACAAGGTTTATGTGCGTGTGTGTGTGAAGTGGATAGCTAGGGCTCATGAAGAATTATGAACGAGTAATTTGCATGTTTGGAAAGAGTTTTGAGCATGTCGATCTTCAAACTCTTCTTAATTAAGGTCTTATGCTTTTTTTTTTTGTTATTATTTTTGTTTTGGGTGAACCACAGTTCGCGAACATATAAGTGAAATCCTAGCTTACACTTGTTTACTTACATCTTTGGATTTGGTTACTGCATATTGCAATGGACGTGATCAAACGAATTGATTAAATTAGAAATAAATCAACCTAAGTATCTTATTTTAATCAAAAATAGAAAACTACAAATCAGTTGTCCTTGTCCGGCTATTTCTTGAACTTTTCGTGACTCCATATTGCTTTTCCATTTTCGGGGTTCTTATCATAAGTATCTTGTTTTCCGTTCTTATGTGAGAATTTCATTTTCATTTATCATGATGAGGGGAAAAAGTGATTTACTAATTTAATTCGAACATATGTCTTCTTTTTCGGCAAGAAAATTATACTTTTGAGAAAAATGGTGATGTTATTGAATTTCAAAAAAAATATTTAAAACTTATCATCAACAGGTTTGAAAAACACGTGCCAAAAAATTATGCAACAACTTCAAAAAGACCGAAGGAGTACGTATTTGTATTTTATGGATAAGTCACATTATATCATAACAATTGTCATTTAGTATGAGTTGTAGAAAAGCTTATGCCATAGACTTGGATCCTTTATTCCCAAAATGGTATCTCAATAGTATCCCAAAACCTAATTTCTATTATTTTTATTCATTTTTTTAATAAATTTATTTTATAATGTTTTTTTTTAATTTTATGATTATTTTCACCCAATTAGGGTTTATAATTATTTTTTTTTACATTTAATTTCACTTTTATTAGTATATTAGAGTTGATAAGTTCAAAAATAAAGTATATAATTTTAAAAAAATCTATTTTTTTCTTATAAATGTCTATTATGATTTACAAAATTATAATATTTTTATTTTTATAAAAAATAATATAAAAATAGTAAAAATTAGTTTTTGGGACACTATTAAGACATAAAGTTCTCTTTAACATTTTCAGAGCACGACAGAAAGTTCTCTTTACTTTTTCAATTTTACCATAGGTTATTTCGTCATAATTTTCATATTTAGTCGTCAATTTAGACCTAATCAATTCTCATTTGGCGCGTTTACGCAGAATAATAAAGCAAGTAAAGTTGTTATTGGCTACTAGTTCAGATTAACAAAACAGAAGCAGAAGCAGAAGCAGAGGTTTCCACAACAGCAGCCATGGCTTCAACAACCTTCAATTCTTCAACACGTTCAATATTCTTTCTCCTCCTCCTCCTCACAACAACCACCTTCGTTTCCCCATTATCCTTCAACCTCTCTGACATCCGCCCCGACGACACAAACAACTTCATTCTCCAGAACGACTCCTACATCTCCACAGAAGGCCTCCAGGTCACCACCGACGATAGGAGCAGCAGCCGCAGCAACCTAACCGGCCGCGCCACCTTCGTCGACCCCTTGCTCCTCTGGGACAAGGCCACCGGCAACCTAACCGACTTCGACACCCATTTCTCGTTCGTGATTTATTCCGATACGCCAAACTGCGCCGGCGACGGACTCGCCTTCTTCATCATGTCTCCTCTAAATCCTCTAAATTCAAGAACCCCCCTGCTCGACGGCGGCGGCCTCGGCCTCCCCCTCCGCAACCCCAACGTGACCGAAGATCCTTTCGTGGCCGTCGAATTCGACACCTTCCGCAATATTAACTGGGACCCGACCGAAGACCCGCACGTGGGCGTCGACGTGGGCTCCCTGTTCTCCGCCGCGTCGGCACCGTGGACGACAAACCTGAGTGAATCGAGCATCACTCATGCTTGGGTTAGTTACAGATCTGCTTCCGAAATGCTGATCGTTAATTTCACTAATTTTGTGAATAATACGACTCGGACATCTAGAATTGAATACGGTATTGATCTCCGAAACTATTTACCGGAGTGGGTTAGTGTCGGATTCTCTGCTGCAACGGGAGCTTGCTTTCAGAAGAACAATGTCAAGTCATGGAGTTTTTCTTCGACTTTGGAATCCACTAATGTCTCCGATCCTGTCCCAAGGCCTTCCGGGGGAAGGATGAAGGCGGGAGAAGTGATTGGATTGGTTGTAGGACTCTCTGTTTGTGTGGCTGGACTGAGTTTTCTTGGATTCTGGCTATAGAGAAGGAGAAGAGGAGAGAGAAAAGATGATGAGGATTTGTCTATGGAGATGGAGTTTGAGAAGGGCAGTGGCCCTAAGAGGTTCTCCTACGGCGAATTAGCCCTCGCCACAGGTGATTTCTCAGAGGAGTTCAAGCTCGGGGAGGGCGGATTCGGAGGCGTTTATCGGGGTTTTTTGAAAGACACAGAATCATACGTGGCGGTGAAGAGGGTTTCAAAGACTTCGAAACAAGGGGCGAAGGAGTACGCATCGGAAGTCCGGATCATCAGCCGGTTAAGGCACCGGAACCTCGTGCAGCTCGTAGGCTGGTGCCACGAGGGGCACGAGCTACTACTCGTGTACGAGTACATGCCAAACGGGAGCCTCGATTCCCATCTCTTCAGCGAGAAATCGGCCCCGCTGAATTGGGAAACTAGGTACAAAGTCGCACGTGGTTTGGCCTCCGCTCTGCTCTACCTCCACGAGGAGTGGGAGCAGTGCGTTGTCCACAGAGACATCAAGTCAAGCAACATTATGCTGGACTCCGGCTTCAACACGAAGCTTGGAGACTTCGGCCTGGCTAGGCTCGTCGACCACGATAAGGAATCGCAGACAACGGTCCTAGCCGGGACAATGGGGTACATGGCCCCAGAGTGCGTGATGACGGGGAAGGCCAGCAAGGAATCCGACGTGTACAGCTTCGGGATAGTCGCGCTCGAGATCTCGACTGGGAGAAAGCCGATCGATGTCCAAGCTCTGGCGAACCAAGTGAGGATAGTTGAGTGGGTGTGGGAGCTCTACGGTAGAGGGGTGCACCTCGAAGTAGGGGATCCGAAACTGTCGACGTCGGGGGGTTACGATGAGAAGGAAATGGAGAGGTTGATGGTGGTGGGGCTGTGGTGTGCTCATCCGGATTACAGTCTCCGGCCTTCGATGAGGGAGGTGGTTCGGGTGCTCGGGTTCGAGGCTGAGCCGCCGCTGCTGCCGCCGAAGATGCCGGTGCCGACGTATTCTGCGCCGCCGCCTCTTACGACATTGCTTTCCGATGCATCTAGTTATAGTAATGCCTCCACTAATGTGACTTCGTCTTCTGCTTCATCATCTTCTGCATCTGCATCGCTCTTGCATTCGAGATGAGGATTCCTTGTGTTTGTATTTTTGTATTTTGGTGGATTTTAGAATTATTAGTGTGCGAATAATGTAGAGGATGTATTGGTAGTGGTGATTTTAGAATAGAACTATTTTTTGGTACGGTGGTTTACTGCGCAAGTGGTATGAATTTGGAAATAATTAATCATGTGAATCAGTGAATGTTTTCTTCAGTTCGGAACTCAAGTTGAGTGTATCAATTGTTTCTCAAATTCGAATTTTTCTAATTTGTATGTATTTTTTCCCCCTCAATTTAGCCATTTTACAATTATTGATTAAGGGTTCACTAACATAATTAGGATTAATAGTATTTTTTTAAAACTAATTTCAGTTTTATTAGTTGATAGAAGATAGTTTCAAATTAATATATAAGTAATTTTTTAAATTTTAAATTATTAGTTATAATTTTTTTACTCATGATAAATATTACTCCGTATTATATAAATAGTAGAATAATTAATTTAGAATACGGTTTGTACACTAAAATTGGGACAAACGATCTCATCTAAAATAAAAGAATGTTGCAACTTGCAACATATACTATAATTAGATTTTCTAGACTTTTTCTTTTTAAATTAGTTTTTTGTAAATTTAGTACCGGATGGGCTTAGGAGTGGACAAATTTACCGAAATGAAAGTATATCGGACATACTGTACCGAAAAAAATTGAAAATTCCGTAATTAACAGTATACCGAATTTTTTGGTACTGTAACGGTATAAGTTTTTCGATACCGTGGTATAACAGTCAATATCGAATATTCTGTATACCGAAAGAATTCGGTATTCGGTACATACCGATTATACCGAGAAACCGAATGTTCGGTATGTACCGATTTTCAGTATACTGAAAAATTACATATTTTTCTAATATTTATATTGCAATTTTATTTTATATTTTGAGAATATTTCAAATTTAAATACAATCTTAATAAATTTTTAATTTTTTAACTAATTTTCAATATATTATGTATTATCTAAAAAATATTAAAAATATAATATACGTAATTTGTCTTTTAATCTTTAGCGATCAAATATTAGAATATATATGTTGACAAAGAATCTTTAGCGATCAAATATTTTGAGACATGTTAGATTTTTTTTTTCAATTTTTCGTTGTTTTGGAGTTTGATAAGACGTGGATAATATTTATTTGTTCGTGTTTACTTTATTTGTTTGGTGCTATTATATTATTTTTATTTAGTCAATATTAAATGAAAAAAACCAAATAGAGTTTTTTTTCGACTATAATATTTAGGGGCGGCAAAGTTGGCCCGGCCAAGTGGCCCGCCCGAGTTTAGGGTCAGGCTGGGTATCATAATACTAGGCCCGATTGAATTTCGGGCCAGGCCGGATAGCCCGAAAATGGCAAAAAGCCTAGGGGCCCAGGAAAAGCCCGGCCTGATCTTTTTGCACTAAAAACATACTTCCAGGCCAGGCTGGGCATTGGAAATTGATGCCCGAAACGATTTCTGGCCGGGCTGGCTAAAATTCCAAAGCGGGGGGGGGGGGGGCAAACATTGCTAGACCTAGTAATATTCAATTTTTCAGTATACCGAAATATCAAAATTCAGTACGGTATACTGAAAAGTCGGTACGGTAACGATATGGAAAAGTGCATGGTATCGGTATGGCGAAATTTTTTCAATACACCGTAGATGGGCTTCTCTATTTCAAATTTGTTGTACCAATCGTGTTCCCATCCTAATTTTTATTAATTATATTATTTTCTATAAAAATAAAAATTACTATAATATAATAAATCATAATAAATATTAATAAATAAAAAATTATATTTTTAATAATTATATTTCCTAGTTTTGAATTTACCACCCTTAATATAACTAATAAAAAAAAATTTAATGCTAAAAATAATTATAAGCCCTAATTGGATGGGCGAATCCAGCAAAATATTTGTAAAATTAAACTAAATCATTATAAATTAAAATTATTGAATTTTTTTTGCATAATATTAGTAAAAATTAAGATTTTGTACACAGTTGAAACATTAAAATGGAGACAACAAATTTTAATTGATTTAGGACATGTTCACCATTTATAGATTTCATTCTTCTCTATGTTTTTATTCTGTCTTCCTTTTAATATATAAGAATTCATGAAATAAAATGGAGTAATGCTCTCCTACCTACCGTGGGCATACTTAATGTGCCCACGACTGAGGTGGCGATATTATATTTAAAGAAAATTTTAATTAATATACCTTATAAAATGGAACCCTACTAAAATAACTTAACTCTACTAACAATAACTAAACCCTAAAGAGAAAATTTATTGACGTGACACTGCCACGTTAGCTGGTAGACACGTTTAGTGTGCCCATTGTGAGTAGGAGAATATTGCTGAAATAAAATGTGCACAATCTGTTTTAACAGTTCTGCGCACGAGTCTCATTTTTTTAGTTTTTATATACAGTATGTTTTAACATTTGAATCTATTTTCATTTGTGCTCTATTGTCTTCATTAAAATCTTTAGATGAGGCGGTTGGCTTTGAATTAGTCAACTTTCTCTCATTTTCTCTCTCAAACTCATCTTTGATGAAAAAAACTTTTCAACTTAATTTGCTTGATCGGTTCAAGTTGATTATCATTAGGTAGAAACGATAAAATATGCCAACTGCTTTATTAATTATTAAGAGGAAAAGTCAGTGAAATATTATTTGTGAGTTACTATTCAAATTTACTCATTGACTTTTTTCGGACTCGATAACACATTAACACCAAGTCCGAATATGTTCTTAATTTTTATATGCATTCATTAACGAGAGTACTAGAAATAACGAAATGTCAAAAATAACGAAAGTATATCTTATTGTAAAGCTAGAGCACTTCCGATTTTTGAATTACATTATAATTCAGCCATTTTTATGTGATTATTATAAAGCAGTACTCCTCCATCTTATTATAGTAGTCCTAAAAAAATTTAGCATAATATTTTTGGAGAGCTTATTTAAAAATAATGTAACGCCCCGACCCCCAGGGCATGTAAAAATATGCTTCGAAGACCGGTGCGCTATGAGTGGAACGCTAAAGGACCTCATGAATAAATACTTAACATACATCTTGCTAGCTTTTGATGAAAGAATTTTGATGATCGAAGAAGGAATCCAACTGAAGAAAGGTTTTAGCGTAATGAATGAGAAAAAGTTCAAGGAATTGGATGTACAACTGGACATTCACTGTATTATACCTAAGGACTTGATGCGTTTGATGAAAGAAAAGTTAGATATGAATTTAGAACACAACATATCTCTTGCTTCATATCCAATATCTTAACTTACTCATTTACATTATTAATTCTATAATCTCTACTTGACTCATCTTTTAAATTAGCAACTTATAACTTACATCATTACATGGTCACCAACAAATTTGCTAATCATCATAACTTATGAACTTATCGTCTTAAATCTGTTGTGGAAGCATAGATGTGACACATGTATGGAGACACGTGTCACGAGGCTACAACCATAATATTAGCTGTAATGAGAAATGAGACGTAGGATTGGATAAGATAATTATTAATTCATCGCAATCAATTTTCAAATTTTCGAAGTAGCCGAACAAGGTTTTGGAGATTAATTAAAATTATGATTAGAAATATTTAAGAAGGATATTAAGAATTAAACTTTAGAGTTTAAATAAATGCGCGCCCTTGTGTAACGAGTTAGATACGAGTTGAAATCTTAAAAATTCTAATAAAATTTAGAAGATAATTACATTGAGCTATAAATACTATATTTCTCTAAAATTAGAATACCTTCTAAAACAAGAATCCTCCTAAAGGTCAATCGCGAGGCGAGGGCCAAGGAACGTGAAGAAGTAGCAGGAACCGCCTAATCACTTTTGTAGCCAGGTGGGTGTTCTTACAAATAAAATTATAATGTTGCTATAATGAAACATGTTTTGAAAATAAAGCAAGTAGACTCAAACCCTTTCATGCATATATTTTTGGATTTATGTATGATGCCTATCTCTGGTTGGATTGTCAACGTTTCTATCGATCGAGCCTGAGCTAGCCGAAGTTCACTAGCCAGGTTATGTGTACACGAAGTCGTAAACTGTGGGCTCCCAAGAAGGGCCGGTTTACACAAATTTGCGTTCAGGAAGGTGGCCACCTTACCGACGCGGTGGTAGATATGACTAATATAGGTGTGGACGAAAATAAGGAATGCATTTCAATTGTTTATAAAAACAAAGTTGATTTAGTTACACAAGTCTTTTGATAAAACCTTGTGATAACTGTGAAATGCATGATTGGTGATTATTTTCACTATATGTTTTGGGCATAACCCACAGAGTACATCAAGTACTCAGCCCTGCTTGTGTTTCCAAAAACTTGCAGGTTCAGCGAAGTGGCAAGGGCGGTAGTGTTGACAAGAGATTCGTTCATCTTTTGAATTCGGTTCAGAAAGAGATATATATCTTCATATATGTATCTATTTTGTTAAAGACTTCCACCGTACATGTCAATTATCTTATTTTGATAAGTATGTATAACTGGCTTCATGAACCAGTAAATTGTGAACTACTCTACCTTTATTTCTTCATGCCTTCGAACTATGTTTGACTTTGAAAGGTTTCTTCTCTTGAATACTTATATAACATTTAAGCCATGAGCTTTTCTCGTTAACTTTGTTCATCACCCAAATCTCTATTGATCGAGTCTATTCAATTGTTCATTTTGCTAATTACAGAGTTATAAGTCTTTTTCCCTTTCTTTCCCACTTCTTATATCCAACCCCTAGTCACGGTTCCCCGACTTAGCTATCCTTAGCAAAGTGCGGTCGTGATAGAGTGGTATCAGAGCAATTGTGGGATGAGTGACCTCCTGGGAAGTTTCTCAGGGTGTGTGAGTGAGGACAAAGCACACTAGAAAGACTCGTGTTGGTCTGTCGGATCAGCCATCAATCCACAAGCCCGACTGTTACATTTCTCTCTCAAACTCATCTTTGATGGAAAAAAAACTTTTCAACTTAATTTGCGTGATCGGTTCGAGTTGATTCTCATTAGGTAGAAACGATAAAATATGTCAACTGCTTTATTAATTATTAAGAGGAAAAGTAAGTGAAATATTATTTGTGAGTTACTATTTAAATTTACTCATTGACTTTTTTCGGACTCGATAACACCAAGTCCGAATATGTTCTTAATTTTTATATGCATTCATTAACGAGAGTACTAGATATAACGAAATGTCAAAAATAACGAAAGTATATCTTATTGTAAAGCTAGAGCATTTCCGATTTTTTTAATTACATTATAATTAGGTCATTTTTATGTGATTATTATAAAGCAGTACTCCTCCGTCTTATTATAGTAGTCCCAAAAAATTTTGGCATAATATTTTTGGACAGCTTGCTGTTTATGAAAATATTTTTAACACAAGTTGATCATCTATCGATATAGAGGATCCGAATCGATTAGAAACGAGCTGAAAAATTCGGTAACGTATACTGAATAATCGGTACAGTTACAATATGGAAAAGTGCATAGTATCGGTACGGCGAAATTTTTTCAATATACTGTAGATGGGCTTCTCTATTTTAAATTTGGTGTACCAATCGTGTCCCCATCCTAATTTTTATTAATTATATTATTTTACTAAAATATAATAAATCATAATAAACATTAATAAATATTTTTTTTATTTTTAATAATTATATTTCCTAATTTTGAATTTATCAACCTTAATATAACTAATAAAAAGTATAATTAAATGCTAAAAATAATTATAAGCCCTAGTTGGATGGGCGAATCCAGCAAAATATTTGTAAAATTAAACTAAATCATTATAAATTAAAATCATTGAATATTTTTTGTATAATATTAGTAAAAATTAAGATTTTGTACACGGTTGAAACATTAAAATGGAGACAACGAATTTTAATTGATTTAGGACATGTTCACCATTTATAGATTTCCTTTATCTCTATGTTTTTATTCTCTCTTCCTTTTAATATATAAGAATTCGCGAAATAAAATGGAGTAATGCTCTCCTGTCCACCGTGGGCATACTTAATGTGCTCACGACTGAGGTGGCGGCATTATATTTAAGATTTTTTTAATTAATATACCTTATATAAAACCCTACTAAAATAACTTAACCCTACTAAAAATAATTAAACCTTAAAGGAAAAATTTATTAACATGACACTGCCACGTCAGTTGGTGGACATGTTTAGAGTGCCCATTGTGAGTAGAGGAACATTGCTGAAATAAAATATGCACAATCTGTTTTAACAGTTCTGCACACGAATCTCATTTTTTTAGTTTTTATATACAGTATGTTTTAAAATTTGAATCTATTTTCATTTGTGCTCTATTGTCTTCATTAAAATCTTTAGATGAGGCGGTTGGCTTTGAATTAGTCAACTTTCTCTCATTTTCTCTCTCAAACTCATCGTTGATGAAAAAAACTTTTCAACTTAATTTGCTTGATTGGTTCAAGTTGATTCTCATTAGGTAGAAACGATAAAATATGCCAACTGCTTTATTAATTATTAAGAGAAAAAGTCAGTGAAATATTATTTGTGAGTTACAATTTAAATTTACTCATTGACTTTTTTCGGACTCGATAAAACAAAGTCCGAATATGTTCTTAATTTTTATATGGATTCATTAACGAGAGTACTAGAAATAACGAAATGTCAAAAATAACGAAAGTATATCTTATTGTAAAGCTAGAGCACGTCCGATTTTTTGCATTACATTATAATTCAGTCATTTTAATGTGATTATAATAAAGCTGTACTCCTCCGTCTTATTATAGCAATCCCAAAAAAAATTGGCATAGCATTTTTGGAGAGCTTATTTAAAAATAAATTATACCGTTTTTATATATTAGTTTTGTAATACAAATGCTGTTTATGAAAATAATTTTAACACAAGTTGATCATCTTTTTTTTTTTTTGATGAGGTAAACACAATACTCACTCACCCACTCACGCACCCGAGGTGACTCAAACCACCACACAAGTTGATCATCTATCGATATAGAGGATCCGAATCGATTAGAAATGAGCTGAAAAATTAGGTATGGTATACTGAATAATTGGTACGGTAATGATATAGAAAAGTGCATGGTATCGGTACGGCGATATTTTTATAATATACCGTAGATGGGCTTCTCTATTTCAAATTTGGTCTACCAATCGTGTCCCCATCCTAATTTTTATTAATTATATTATTTTTTATAAAAATAAAAATTACTATAATATAATAAATCATAATAAATATTAATAAATAAAAATTTATATTTTTAATATTATATTTCCTAGTTTTGAATTTATCAACCTTAATATAACTAATAAAAGTGTAATTAAATGCTAAAAAATAATTATAAGCCCTAATTGGATGGGCGAATCTGGCAAATTATTTATAAAATTAAACTAAATCATTATAAATTAAAATCATTGATTTTTTTTTTGCATAATATTAGTAAAAATTAAGATTTTGTACACGGTTGAAACATTAAAATGGAGACAACGAATTTTAATTGATTTAGGACATGTTCACCATTTATAGATTTCCTTCATCTCTATGTTTTTATTCTCTATTCCTTTAAATATATAAGAATTCGCGAAATAAAATGGAGTAATGATCTCCTACCCACCGTGGGCATACTTAATATGCCCACGACTGAGATGGCGGCATTATATTTAAGGAAAATTTTAATTAATATACCTTATAAAAATGAAACCTACTAAAATAACTTAACCCTACTGAAAATAACTAAACACTAAAGGGAAAATTTATTAATGTGACACTGCCACGTCAGCTGGTGGACACGTTTAGTGTGCCCATTGTAAGTAGGGAAACATTGCTGAAATAAAATGTGCACAATCTGTTTTAACAGTTCTGCACACGAATCTCATTTTTTTTAGTTTTTATGTACAGTATGTCTTAACATTTGAATCTATTTTCATTTGTGCTCTATTGTCTTCATTAAAATCATTAGATGAGGCGGTTGGCTTTGAATTAGTTAACTTTCTCTCATTTTCTCTCTCAAACTCATCTTTGATGAAAAAAAACTTTTCAACTTGATTTGTTTGATCGGTTCAACTTGATTCTCATTAGGTAGAACCGATAAAATATGTCAACTACTTTATTAATTATTAAGAGGAAAAGTCAGTGAAATATTATTTGTGAGATACAATTTTAATTTACTCATTGACTTTTTTCGGATTCGATAACCCGAAGTCCGAATATGTTCTTAATTTTTGTATGCATTCATTATCGAGAGTACTAGAAATAACGAAATGTCAAAATAACGAAAGTATATCTTATTGTAAAGCTAGAGCACTTCCAGTTTTTTGAATTGCATTATAATTCAGTCATTTTTATGTGATTATTATAAAGCAGTACTCCTCCATCTTATTATAGTAGTCCCAAAAAATTTTGGAATAATATTTTTGGAGAGCTTATTTAAAAATAAATTATACCGTTTTATATTTTAGTTTTGTAATACAAATGCTGTTTTTGAAAATATTTTTAGCATAAGTTGATCATCTATCGATATAGAGGATCCGAATCGATTAGAAACGAGCTGAAAAATTCGATACGGTATACTGAAAAAATCGGTACGGTAACGATATGGAAAAGTGCATGGTATAGCATGGGCCGGGGTAGAGCAGGCCGAGCCGGTCGGGTTGGGTCGGGCTGAGCTGCTACTTTACTAGCCCTAGGGGAGAGGGAATGACATTTTTGTCCTCCAAAGCAAAAATTGGGTATTTTTTGTGTAAATTATATTTCAACGCTAAAATTAATTTTACAAAGTCAAATTGGGTAAAAAGGTATTTTATCTCTATATTTATTATATCGTTACGTATGACAGTAATGAATGACGTCAAGAAAAACGTTTTTGCACATTTCTATCAATTTCTTCATCACCTACATCGCTACAACATTCCCATTGTCCATCAACATTTCCAAAATCTTCCCATAATATGTAACAGACAAGGAAAAAACACCACAAGAGGGCTATATCTTCATAAGATCACACCAACCTTTATATACATATATAAAAAATGTTTCAATGTCCACCGTCGACACATTTAATGTCTCATCTTAACATGTATCTTTGTCAGGTCTGTTGTTGGCACATCAAGAGCGCCCATGATGAGAAGTGGAACATTTCTGTTTATACTAGCATAATGCATTATCAGTACTATTTATGCACCGATCAATAGAATGTGCTCTCATTATAATTATAATGCATAAGTTTATCTGGGCTGTCACTACAAGAATACTGTTCAAAATTCGGCGGATTGCCTGCAGATTGTCGATGGATTTCCGTCGGCGATCCGCCACAAACAACTTTGCCGACAGAATTCTGGCATTGGTGACGGAAATTTCCATCGGAAAACAGGAGAATTATTGTAGTGCGTGAATGACACATGATCACTGATCAATATCATTTTTCATTTTTTATAAGAAAAATTATTATTTTTTATTTGATATCTTACCTTATATATATACGTCCTTCGAAACGAAGCATTCCGAGAGATATATATAGTGAGAGAAAAGAATATAAAAAAAAGGGAAGTGCAAAGAATGTGCAGCGTTGCAATGCAAATGGCGATTATTCTTAGCAAGCAAACAAATTATGCCCATAACTCACACATCATTAACTCTTCTCCAATAATCATTCGTCGATTGCATATTAGTAATGATCGGCGCTCTGGAGGCTACCCTCCTTCCCTTTGGGATTTCCACTCTATTCAAGAGCTAAACACCTCTCAATACAAGGTTTGAAACTATATTTAATTTATACTATGTTTTTAAATAGTTTTAATGGCCATATATCTTATTACTAAGTTAATTGATTTATGGCAAGGAGGAGGAGAGGCACCTAAGAAGGGCTGCGGTTTTGATAAGGGAAGTGAAGATGTTGTTGCTGCAGGAAGAAGAAGTTGTTGTTCATCGACAGTTGGAGTTGATTGATGAGTTGCAGAGGCTGGGTATATCTTGCCATTATCTATTCCGGATCTGGAAATTAGTTTACTTTTGATGAAGAAATCAAACAAATCTTGAATTCTTTTTATTACAACAATTACTACGATCATGCAGTTGCAGAGGAACAAAGAGATTTGTACTCCACAGCTCTTGCATTCAGACTACTCAGACAACACGGTTTTCACGTCTCTCAAGGTACCAATACTAGCCACCTACTCCCCCTGTCGGCTTATATTGGTACACTTGGCTGAAATCTGTCATTCAATCAAATGTATATATCAAGATAAGTCGGAGGGAGGGAGTAATATATATGATTAAGTAAAAATAAATCTTGGCGTGAGAACATAGCAACATGCTTAAATTACATATATCAACTTATGGTTATGTATTGCAATGATGTTTACTTTAATGGATCTGATTAGTTTCTAGTATTTACACCAGAATTTATTTGCATATGAATTAAAAAAACTATAGAGTGATTGGTTTCTAAACTAAATAATCTTAGTGCGAAAATTAGATCGGTCTGAACTAAATAATCATTACTTAATGCATAAAAGCATGATGAATTTAATAAAACATACTATCATTTTCTATTCTTAGAAATAACTTCATAATTTCCACCCTCAATCTACATATTTACACAAACTACCACTCATGACCTATATACCTCGATCTCTATACAATATTTGCTTATTTTAATTGAATCAATGGTCATGAATAGTTCCTAGTTAACTTTTGGAGAAAAATTTCTATATGAACCACTCCTTATATATATATATATAAACAGAACTTGTGAAATGATACATGCAGAAGTCTTTGAGTACTATTTCAAGAGTGAAAAGGGTATTGATTTCAAGCCCATCCATGCTGGAGATACCAAAGGATTGTTACAATTGTACCAAGCATCTTTTCTATCAACACAAGGCGAAGAAACCCTACAATTAGCAAGAGAATATGCCACAAATTTTCTGCAGAAAATACCACTTGACCATCATGAAACTAATGTCGAAAATCTCTCATCATCATCAATCCGAGACGCCATGGAAATCCCCATTCACTGGAGGGTTCAAATGCCGAACTCAAGATCCTTCATCGATGTCTACAAGAGGAGAAGTAACATGAATCCAATTGTACTAGAGTTAGCCAAACTTGACTTAACTATTTGTTCAAGCACAATACTCAAAGAGGCCTCGAGGTGAAATAAGATTAATTATTAACTTTCTTGATACTCCCTCCGCCCTCCGTCCCTGACTAGTAGTCACGTGTTTTTAGAAATGTGGGTGAGTAGTCCACTAGAGTTTAATACATCTTGATTGGCCTTATATTCATTCATTTATTTAGAAATAAGACAACCCAATATAGTATACATGACTACTAGTCTGGGACGGAGGGAGTAGAATATATGTTGAAATTAATCATATTCGTTCATGTTATATATAGGTGGTAGCATAGCATGGGCCTTGTTCAACAGCTTCCCTTTGTGAGGGATAGGATTGTGGAGTGCTACTTCTGGACAACTGGAGTCCTTGAGCGTCGTCAACATGGATATGAGAGAATAATGCTCACCAAAATGCTCTTATAACAACTATAGATGACATCTATGATGTTTACGGCACGATTCAAGAGCTTCGACTATTCACTAACGCGATTCAAAGGTTAGTATGGCATTTAGAGGGTGTTTGCCTGAGTTAATAAGTTCTTTAAAACAGTTTATAAGTTGTTTGAGAGCTTTATTATAATCTCTTCAAAAGTTTTTGATAAAATAAGCTGCTTAAGAGGCTAAATTATAAACTCTTAAAATAAAAAATAAAAGATCATTTACCCCATTTTTTTTTTAATTCTTACTTCTTTTTTTTACTATATAACCTTTATATTGTTTTTATATTTCCAGCATATACGCTTCCATTTTATTTTCATCAAAATAAAGATTTTGAAATTTCCATTTTTCATATTTTTATTTTTTAGTCTATTTTACACTTATTGTCTAAACACTTTAGACAACTTAATTATAGGTTGTTGTGACATTAAATCTTATAATCTCTTGAAACGTGAAGAGCTTATGTTAATTTTTTATATAGTATTTATCTGAAATTTCAGATGGGATATAGAATCGATGAATCAACTACCTCCTTACATGGAATTGTGTTATCTTGCACTTCACAACTTTGTTAACGAGATGGCTTATGATACCCTCAAGGAAAAAGGTTTCAACTCAATCCCATATCTACGGAAAACGGTAACATTAATTGCACTCTAATCAACTTTTAATTAACTCTATGTATTTACATTTACTAATTAGAAAAAGAAGGATGCGTTTTTTTTTTTTCATCTGTTTTCTTCTTTTTGGTAGTGGGTTGATTTGGTTGAGGCATATATGAGAGAGGCGGAATGGTACCACAACGGTCATAAACCTAGCCTCGAAGAATATATGAAAAATGCTTGGATATCAATCGGAGGCGTCCCCGATTTTATCCCATATGTTTTTCCAGCTAACAAATTCTATAGACGAAGTGACCGTTGAGAGCATGCACGAATACCATGATATAGTTCGTGCATCGTGTACGATTGTTAGGCTTGCTGATGATTTCGGAACATCCTTGGTACGTATAACTATAATGCATCATTCATCATAATACATTTACAGTACTATTATGACACGCGCATTAGTCTAGACCTAATTTCTTACAGAATATGTGAGATTCTGTGAAAAAAAAAGAAAAAAGATTTTGAGTACTCCTCCCGTCCCATTAGAATAGACTTGTTTCATTATTTTATACTTCACATATATTCAAGAAATATACATATTCTAATTGGACGGAGGGAGTACAAAAATATAAAGAAAAAATGATACTCCCCCCGTCTCAAGTATTCCGACACTTTTCTTTTCGGCACGGAACTTAAGACGGAGGTGTTTAGTGTGTAAAGTGTAATGTGTGTAGGGATATGATATGATTTATGTATTTAGACATATTTTTAAACTAGAGCATCATAGATGCATAAAAACATATCCATGTTCGATCTTAAATGAAAGATCGTATCAAGACCTTTGATTTGGTATAAAAATCATAAAAATTGAATAACAAACGAGAAAGTTATGATAGTTTAAACTTTTAGAATTTAAATTATATTGGGATACGTGCTGAGAGATGAGTGGATTGTGAGATTTAATTAGATAATGTTAAGTGTAATAAGAGAGTATTAATTAGCTAATTATTTCTCAAAAAGGAAAGGTGTCAGAATACTTGAGACGGCCCAATAAGGAAAGGGTGTCAGAATACTTGAGACGGAGGGAGTAGATTTTATGCACGATTTTCAGTACTATTATAATGGACCAGTTAATATTGAACGTAAAATAAAAATTGATTAACGATTCGGATAATTTCTTATTGAAAGTTTATGTTTTTATTTGTACTATATCCTATATGATCCTGAGCTATGCATGCATGCATGCACGTGATATTCCATCTACTCGAAGTTTTATTTAGGGGACAATTAGTAAAATAGGCACTTTAGGATAGTAAAGATAAATAATAGCCATATAGATAAAAAAAAGATAAAAAATAGCCACTTAGATTAAAAAGATAAAAAAATAGCCACTTAGATTAAAAAGATAAAAAAAATAGCCACTAATGAATTTCGTGAATTGCTTGTTTTTTTTCACTAATTCACGAAATTGAATTCGAGAATTCAGACATTTTTTTTTGAGTGAATTCACAAATTTGGGTGAATTCGTGAATTCAGACATTTTTTGTGAGTAATTCACGAATTAAGTTTGTAAAATTCGTGAATTGCCTTATATTTTTAGAGCAATTCACGAATTTAAGGCAATGGCGAAAGTATTATTAAGAGTGGCTATTTTTTTTTATCTTTTTTATCCAAATGACTATTATTTATCTTTACTATCTCAAAGTGACTGTTTTTGCCTATTTCCCTTTTGTTTATTTATTTATTTTAAACCAGGATGAGGTGAAGAGAGGCGACGTACCAAAATCAGTTCAATGTTACATGAATGATGAGAAGAATGCTTCTGAGCAAGAGGCACGGGAGCATGTACGATCTCTCATAGAGAAGACATGGAAAACGATGAATGAGGAAATGATGACATCAGCCGATTCTCCATTTTTGAAATATTTTGTGGAAGCTGCTGCTAATCTTGGAAGAATGGCACTCTGCGTCTACCAACATGAATCCGATGGCTTTGGCATGCAACATTCAAGGGTTAACAAAATGCTAAGAGGCTTGCTCTTCGACCCCTGTTCATAGCAGTGGTAGCCTGAGACCAAAGATCTCGAATTCGAGTTTTTTATGCTGCGGTTTTTAAATTTCAATTAATTGTGTTAAAAAAAATAAAATCTTTTGACATATATTTGAGGAAGAACCATGCTGTCTTGAGTATAAATCAACACATTGTTCTAGCTAATATTCATAATAGAGAAGATGAAGTTAGAGGAAAAAATTGATCATAAAATTGATATACATCGAAGTGGGTGTGATAGTATTGAAAAAAACACTAAAAATTGCGAAAGAAAGTGATATTAATCCACAATTATAAGAGTTAACTGAACGAAGAATTATAGCCATGCATTAGACATCCGAAACAAAATTATTATGTTATAATGAATCTTAGTTAATATTTATAACTAAAATCAAAAATTTGAAAATGATATACCCTTCTTTTGAATTTAGCAACCCTTTTATTAAAAGTTTAAATTGAAATTAAATACTAAAATAATAATTCTAAATCATCTTTAATTTAGATTAATGAACCTTAGGCCTCTAGTTCTCACGCACAAGGCTCGAACAAACATGTGGTAATTTGTTGATGTATTATAGGGTGTTGAATCCCATGCCCATCTCCATGATGATACATATGCTGCGCCATTCTTCCCAGATTCACTGCACATCCTATAAAATCTTTGCAAAATGGTGAATCCTTCGAAACCCTCTCCTCGTTCATCTTCTTCCACGTCTCTGCTATCAGCCATTTTACGTGCTCCCGTGCCTCCGCCTCCGAAGCATTATTATCATTCATGTAGCATTGGATTGATTTCGGCACATCGCCTCTGCTCACCTCATCCTGCATGCATGCATGCATGGACAAACAGATTTGTCATTGCAATTATGAAATAATTAAAACCAAGAGTACGTTAAGTAGATATATTAAAACGAGGGTTTAATTACGTACCACAGAGGTTGCTAAATCATCGGCGAGGCGCAGAATGAGTGAAGACCAACGAACTAAATCATGGTATTTGTACAAATCACAACAAAAATCCGCCCAATTGCCTATGGAATTACTAGGGAAACTAAACTGTAGGGAATTTTTCTACAAATTACTTACAGAATTGCAATAGAAAATTTTCCGTCCAGTTAACTACAAAATGTCAATAGAATATCTGCGGATTATTTGCCTACGAGAATTTTTCTGTAGCTAAAGTAATTTAATGATTTGCCTACGGAATTTTCTGTTGAAATTCTGTAGTCACAAATTTTATTTTTAATTAATTATAAAAATTAAAAAATGTTAAATATTTGTACCCATTACACGTTATTGTTGTAGAAGGAAACAAATACTTACTTCAAATGGCCTCCCGCTTTTCTAAGCCCTAAATCGGTTACAGCACCGTCGTGCCCCAACGTCACCACCGCCGTCCACGATATCCCTCTCCGCTGTCTCCCTCATGTAACTCTCTCTCTCTCTCTCTCTCCCTCCCTGTTTCTCACTCCCCTTTTTTAATTGAAGAAACTATTCATGTTCACAGAGTATTTCGGCCGGCTGACCGAGGCCATTTTTGTCTCGTCTCGCCGTTGACGGAGCAACCGCAAGCACAAAGGTGAGCCTCTCTTGCTCGTTCTCCCAGTTTCTATTTCTATGTCTCTCTCTCTCTCTCTCTTAATTTGTTTTTATTCTACGATTTTGTTTCAGTTTCTATTTTACTGCTCATCTCGGCTGGCCCGTTTTTCATCGTCGGCGTTCAATTACCACTTCGTATACGATGTATACATCCTCTCCCTTTTTTTAGCAGCTTCTCTCATCTCTCTCTGTTTTTAGTTGATTTTTATAAGTCTCTCTATAATTGATTTTGATTTGGTGTGAACTTGTATGTTATAATTTGTCTTTGAAGTTTATTGGATAAACTGAGAATGTATTTGAGTAATTTACTGTGCAATTGCCCCTTCTGTGAATTATATGCAATTCGGATTGAAATGTGGCATGTGTAATGATATGCATTATCTTGTACCTCTTGAACATGACATAAAATATGGAATGAAAATAACTCTGTTTTAGCTTGTTGATTTGCCAACTTAATAGTGCATGTAGAAAATTGAATGAAGTTAGCATTTACAATTTGTTAGTTTGGGAATCATTTTCTGCTACTTTTCTGCATTGCTTCTTTTTGTGTATCACATTATTTATCCCCATGGATGAACTATACTTGGCATTGGAGGCAGTGTGGGGATCACTCTTTTCACTTATTTGCTGCAGTGTGGGTCATGCTTTCTTCACGATGATGATGATGAGACTCAGGGAGACGAGAGACAGTCCGGGTACAAGCCTGCGTCACGTGGTGGTGAGGCCACTTTGAATCAGCCTAACACCCAGAGTCGTGCAACGAAGTACGACTCATCTGGACGGATTGTGTTGTATATCTCAAATTATGGGTAAGTATTTGTGGTTTTCAATTGGGATTATTAATTAGTAGTTAGTAAAGTAACATATCTTGCTAAGATAATTGTCATGTTCATGAGTTCATGTTGTTATTTCAGGCTACTATCTCCCACTGGTGATGTAAGGAGAGCCACAACTGGAATTTTTCAAGGCTCGTTGGATCCAACAGGTGTTAATTGGGATAGTATCCCTCCAACTAAGAAGGAATTGTATTGGACGGAGTTTCAGGTAATGAAACTAGTTTATAACTAGTTTATGGACCTGTACTGGTTTATTTTTACTTCGCCAAAACCCCAAGATATATAAAAATATAAAGAATTTCAACTCATTTCATTGCATAGGAACCTAATTCTTTTGACTTTCAGAATTAGGCTTCCTTCTGTAACAACATAATAAGAACTACATTATTTTACTGTGTAACATGACATTACTTAGAGAAATTTAACAATTCTATAACAATGTAGACAACCATACATCACATAGTAACAAACGCAGAGCTTGGCCAAATTTGCCTTTTTCTTCTTAGTGGTTCTGTTCTGGAAGATAAGCTATATTTGTGATAATTATATGCTGAGAGGTAATTAGTTTGGTATTTATTAGTTTCCTTAATTTGGAAATCTTCTCTTCTCTTGAATCTTATTGTAAAGCACAAAGTCATCACATAATTGCTTTAGAAATTTTGACTTCTAAAATGGAAAAGTTGCAATTAGAACTGAGAGTAAAAGAAGATAATGTGCTTGAACTGAGTCTCTTCAAAGAAAACTTGGAGAAAGAAAATAAGGACCTGTTGTCTAGCAGAGATGATTTTTCTAACAGATTGCGACTTGAATATTGATATATTTGGACTTGTGTTTGATAATCTGTCTCTTTGAATGTAATGTAATGTTTGTGAAATGCAGAATTATTGTTCTTTAGGTAAGTTGAACACTGCAGCGGTGAAGAAGTTATGGGCCAAGCAAGTTGTGTTGCTTATTTAGACTTAGTCTGTAGAGTGAAGAGGGAGATAACACAAAAAGGAAATACCCCAGACTTTGTGCTCGACGATGTGAAGGCAGCATGGACTGCCTTTTGGGAGACCCCGGAGGCGAAGGCCAAGTCTGAACAAGCAAAAAGGAATAGGAATTCTGAGCCTGGTGGACCGGGAACAGGTAAAAAAATTCACTTTGGAGGATCACGCAATTCGGAGCAGATTGCAGAAGATTTGGTAAGTATAAAGTCTTAGATGTAATTTATTTTAAATATATTGCTGGACTTTTTAATTTGATTATTTTCATTTAAATTTGAATGATAAGGCGGAGTTGGGTAATATTCCGGTGGGATTCGTTAGTTTTCAACTTGCAAAGAAGCTGCATTTTAAGAATGGCGTGTACACCTCTCGGAAAGCACAAAATATTATTGTAAGCTCTTTATTTTGTTTTTAAATTTAGATTCTAATGAGATTTCTTAACTTTATTAGCAATTTAAAATTGTAAATCATGTTCCATTTTGTAGGAGGAGGTCGAGAGGTTAATAGAGGAGGCCCGACGACCCATCCCCAGTACGACAGAGCCCCGTCGAGTCACTGCTGAGATGGAGAATGCTTTTTATGGCAAGGTCGTGAAGCTAGATGCTAAGGGAAGATTGTTTGGCCAAGGTTGCATGTCACATGGCATTCGTGATAGTTCTTCATCAAGTGGTTCTTCTCGGTCTCAAGTTCCCGTTTCAGATCCTTGTTATTCGGAGTTGGAGAGCCGATTGGATCACTTTGAGCAGACACTTATCCCTCGATTGGATTTGATGCAGAAGACTCTCGAGAAGTATGTGCACATTGGGCGGATTCTTGAGTCTCTTTCCTCCCACACCGCCCCTCCACCCCCGTAGTTGGACTTATGTTTGGATTTAGTAGTTGGAGTAAGAACATCTTATGTAGAGTCTCGTATTTGGATCTAATATGTTCGGTGATATTTAGTATCAAAACTTTTAGAGATCTATATAATCTATTTTGCTATGATTTATGCATTTCCATCATATTTAAGATGATATAGCATATATTCTTTTGGGTTGTATGTAAGTAGATTTGAGCAGGGAGGTTTCTAATGGATGGATCAGAATTTGGTTAAAATTCAAGCCAAATTCGCTACAGAATCCCTACGGTTTCCCTATGGGAGCTCAAACCGTTTTAACCGCTTTTCCCTACTGAATGCCTACAGAATTATCTGTAGTCTTAAACTCCATAGCCATTCTGTAAGGACACCGTAGAGAAAACAGGAGATTAGTGATGTCAGCACAGACCTATTGCCTACGGAATGTTTGCATAGGAATTCTGTAGGAAAACATTCACTACGGAATAATAAGGGGCGAGGATTTCCCGACGCAACATTTTACTACAGAGCTATTTTATAGAGATTCCGTAGGGAAGTTGAAATTCCATAGCCAATCTGTAGGCAATTCTGTAGGGAATGTTGTGTTCATTTGTAGTGAATTATCAATAGTTTCCTTTGTGAATGAATATGTTACTCTGAAGAATGCATGAGTTAGTATAACAAGTCCTGAGATTGAAATCCAGGCGTTGTTGAGATACTCTTCTAGATTTGGTTTATGTCCGCTATTGTACCATTTGGCTTCTATGAGATATGCATCCACCAAATCCCTCCACTGCATGCACACAAGTGTAAATATCTCATATTATTGTAATGTCAAATGTTCTTAACATGCTGAATATATTTCTAAACTCAGCAATAATAATTAAAGTATTTCTAAGTAAAAATGCTTATTTACGTGGCGAGCATATTCAGACTCGGAGATGCAACACAGAAATATAATAGATGATCTGAATTGCTGGCAAGTGAGTTACATAATTAAGGTTTTCTATTGAGGCAAAAAAATATATACCTATCTAGCACTAAGTTTATCAAGATTTACCTAGAACTTAAGAAAACTTAAAATATACCTAAAGTTTTAGGAAAGGGACTAAAATGCCCCTGATTTCAATTCCCCCAAAAATTGAATTTATCTCTCCTAAACCGACGACCCACATTCCCACTCCCTCACACTCGCGATTCTCTCCCTTCTCTCGGACCTCTCACGCAATTCCCTCCCAGAAAACCCTAGCCCATCTCCGGCGAGTTCCCGACGCCATCGCGTTCGTTCCTGCACCATCTCTATACCCACCCTTCTCAATGTACCCGTCGCACTCTACCTCAACCATGTCTGGAAGGCGCTCAAAAAGGCAGCACAATGAGCCCGCCGAAGACGAACAGTTGCTTGAGCCAGCGGCGACTGAAATTGAAGAGCCGGATCAGCGTCTTCCTTCCGGTCATCTTTTCACTGACATAGAGGTGCAATATTTTTAGGGTATTTTTAGATTTTATAGGTTTTTGTGGTTAGATATGATGGTTATTGTTGTTCTTAGCCTGCTTTGGTGTGGTTATTGTAATTTAGTAGTAAGAACATACAAAAGCATCACAATTTATTGATAAACCTTACCTTCTTTAGAGCCTTTTTTTGTAATAATTGATGATTTGGGGAGATATTTTAGGGTTTTTTATGGTTAGATTTGATGTTGTTGTTGTCCTGCCCTGATTTGCTGTAATTTTACACTGTTTTATGGCTAGATTTGAGTGTGCTATGCTTTAAAGTGATCTGATTTGATGTTGTCTTACCTCTAATTTTGGTTAGAAATTTGTTGATGGTTAGAAAATAGAGTACAGATCCATTCGTAAGAAATTTCAGATTATGATGCTTGATTTGCAGTTTCAAATTCTAGAGATTTAGGGTTTTTGAACTTGTTTTCATACTAGAAATGTTGGTTTGTTGAATGCATGCGGTTCTTATGTTCGTGGTAATAGTTCTCAGGAAAAAGGTTTAAGTCTTACTGTTTTGATGGTGACCATTGATCAATTATTGCAGCAATTTTTTAGTTGGTGAGCATTGTGTCTAATCTTACTGCATTAGTGGTGAGAAATGAAGATTTCTAATAACCTAGTAGTTATTTTGAGATGTGAAAGGCTTCTGCTTTAATCCTTTTGATAAGGGTGGTAAGACAATATACATTCTTACTAGGCTGATAGTTAGAATTGACAGTATGTTAGAAATAACTTGAATGTTGACTAGAATGGTGCATGAAATTTTAAATCCAACAAGAATTCTGGAAAATATTTTGCTACTTTGTAAAAATTCTGTTGTTGTAGAATTGTTAGATTTGAAAAATTCTATTTTTATAACCTCCATGTCTGACCGGGTGGATACTAGAAAATTGTCAATATCTTACTGTCTTGATGGTGTGGAATTAAAGTTTCTTATAACATCGTGATAATAGTTGTCGAAAAATGTTCAAGTCTTACTGTGTAGCTGGTGAGCATTGTTCAAATCTTACAACATGCATGACATAGTAAGATTATGTCAAATCTTAGTGTTTTTGTGGTGAGAAATGAACATTTCATATACCCTCATGGCTTAATATGATATTGTCAAAAGCTTACTGCCTTAATCCTTTTGAGAAGGGTTGTGAGAAATATGCACTCTTACTAGGCCGATAGTGAGAATTGATAGTTTCTTATGACCTCATGATAGTAGTTGGTTGAATATATAAATTCTAATATGATGATATGCGTGGTTTGAAATAATCAAATTGAAATAAATGCACGAGGCGTACACCAGTGACAGGTTCACGGTGAGGGGGAAGAAGATAATAATTGCATAATTCTTACTGTCTTTGTTATAAGAATTGTATGCTTCTTACCATCTGTATTTGACTTCCTCGCAGGTACGCGCAATGAGTGATGATTGGGTGAGAATGTTGCAATTTCTTATATGCATAAAATTATTTCTGACTAAGTTTGCTTGCTGATTGGTAATATTTTGCTAGATTCTAACCTTCTGTTGTGAAAGACTTGTAAGATTTATATAATTCTTACTTTATAAGCTCAATGTTGGTGAGAATGTTGCAATTTCTTATAGGCATAAAATTATTTCTGACTATGTTTGCTTGCTGATATTTTGCTAGTTTATAACCTTCTGTTGTGGTAGACTTGTTAGATTTATGAAATTCTTACTTTATAACCTCCATGTTGGTGAGATATGCATAAATTATTTTTGACTATGTTTGCTTGTTGATTGGTAATATTTTGCTAGTTTCTAACCTTTTGTTGTGGTAGACTTGTTAGATTTATGAAATTCTTACTTTATAACCTCCATGTTAGTGAGAATGTTGCAATTTCTTATAGTCATAAAATGCATTCTGACTATGTTTCATGTTATTGTAGCGACTTATCCAGAAGCTAAAGCACCGCAAGGATGAGAGGGACCAGGGATATTGGAAATCATTGAGAGGAGACCCGACAGGAGAGCCATTCACATTCACATACGACCCAACTGAAAGCATGAAGAAGAGGCCTAGGGATGAAGAGGGCGATGGTTTGAATGACGATGCTACTGTTGGAGAACATAAAGCCGCTGCTGAAGGAAGTCCTCAAAGAAATTGTTGGGACGATGGTAAAGAATATCGCTGAAAAGGAGCACCAATCCACTGACCAAAAGCCATAAAGGGTGCCTGGGGGAACATTGACAAGATAATAGTTAGAATTTTCAGAATTCTTACAATTGAGGATAGTTAGAAAATACTAGAAATCTTACATGTGACAATAGTTATAATGAATAGAATTTTTACAACTAAGTGCCGTTAGAATTGATATAATTCTGACTAACTTGTATTAAATATGTAAGAATTTGATAGTTTCTTATGTTCCTTATGGTAATAATTTGTTAATTTCTTACAATTCTAAAACGTCTGGTAATAATTTATAAATTTCTTACATTCTTAAACTTGATTGGTACGAATTTGTCAATTTGTTATGTCCTATTTGGTTAGAATTTGTTAATTTATTACCTTATCTAAAACATTTTGTAAGAATTTGAAAATTTAAAAATATAAATTGAAGAAAAACTTATAAAATTAAAAGCAACATACAAGTAAAATTAACCAGAAAAAAAAGGAAGAAGAAGAGAGGGAGAAGTGGAGAACAAGAATTTCTAAAAAGAACTCCGATCTAAAAAGGAAAAAAAGACTACACAATTACCCCTACCTCAAAAATAGCTTCACGTGCCAACGAACCCACGCGCCGGGATGTTCTCCACCCTCAACGGCTTCAACCTCCCCATCCTCAACGAGTTCCCCCTCCTCAATAAATGATTTCATTAAAAAGTAAAAATAGTGTTAAATGTATTGAAAAATGAGGATTAAAATTAGGGAATTAATTCCCAATTCCCAGTTGTTAGAAGCGGAATTAATCAACAACCACTTAACTTCGCTTCCCCCACCTTTATTGTATTAAATATGTAATAAATTGCTAATTTATTATGTTATTTCTAGTAATAATTTATTAATTTCTTATATTTTCTAAAACGTCTTGTAATAATTTGTAAATTCATACATTCTTAAACTTGATTGGTAAGAATTTGTCAATTTTTTATGTCCTAGTTGGTTAGAATTTATTAATTTATTACCTTATCTAAAACATTTTGTAAGAATTTGAAAATTTCTTATGAACTGCAATTAACGTATTGCCTTGTTTCCTTTGATTTTTAAATTAGATGGGCGAGGATAATTAGATTGCATAATTATATCATATTATTCAACTCTAAATTAACAATTGAAGAACACCAAACAAATATAAACGGAAGAAAAATTTGAAAAAATTAAAAGCAACATACAAGTAAAATTAACCAGAAAAAAATAGGAAGAAGAAGAGAGGGAGAAGTGGAGAACAAGAAATAGCTTCACGCTCCGAACTACGAGCTTCACGTGCCGGACTACAAGCTCTGCCTTCGGAGATGAAATCTCACAGCCAAGCATCGTCATCACAATTTCCAAAGCAAAAAGCCTCATTCCGGGCGAATTCATACCTATTATTTGGTTTGAATTCGTATTTTCTTACTATGCTTACTGTGTTCTTATTAATCTGAATGTATGATCGTAAATTTGTATGATAGTTAGTAAGCAAATTCAATTTATTACCTATTATTTTGTATGAATTCGTATTTTTTTTTTATAATTCAATTTGTATGTGTGACTGTAACTTGGTAATAAATTCCAATTTCTTACCTATTGTTTGGTTAGAATTCGTATTTCTACGACCAATTCCTATTGTTTGGTTTGAATACGAAAATGCAAAAAACCAAAACAAAACTCGAATTGCAATCGAATCAAAATGGATACTGATAGGGAGTAATCTGTCAGCTCCCTAACACGCTTCTGAAACACAGGGACAACAGATACGCAGACGCCGGATTCACACCAGATCACCAAGGATCTGATGTAGGATCTGATGAGTAGGAGAATTAAGTATAGCGGATCCAGATCGTTCCTTATCCTGGATCCGGATAGGAAAGGCGCTGAGCACTTCCGTATGGGATCTGAGTATATGAGATGCAGATCACCTCCCGTTGTTATCATTCTCTTAACCCCAGATCCCTATATGCGGTGTAGAAAAACGTGACCCTGGGGACCACTTCGGGGACCACTAATCATAACTAAAATATTCTCTTTAACTACTTTGTCTCCCTCAAAAAGACTAACTTAACCTCATAGTATAGATGTAATTACCCTTTTACCCTCACTCTCTGCGCTACTATAAATATGCAATCTTCTTCACCAAGGAAAGGTACGCCTTCTTCATTAGCACTTTACCTCCGCTGCAAGCTTTGCTGAAGCGGATTTTTATAAAAACTCATACTGACTTGAGCGTCGGAGTGTCTTCCCGGAGGACCCCTCCCCATTCCTCCGGTGCTGTTTTGCAGGCTCATAGCTGGAAGGCGGTGACCGGAAAGGCATTATTCAGGTAGCAAGGTTAACGAAAAGGAAAGAATTAATACCATAAAGCGAAACGGTGGAAGATCATTCGGAATGATTTTCTTAGCGTCTTTCATTTATTTGTATTACTGATTATTGTAAAAATCTGTTGATGGAAAATAACCCAATCTATCAACTGGCGCCGTATGTGGGAAACTCTCTGGTTAAGGCGTAGATTTCCCCTTAAAATAATAATGTGCTCTGAGTTTTGATTCAACTTCTCTGTGAAAGAACGGAAAATAAAAATTCAGATGTTCATACAATTTGTGTAATAGTAATTCCTAATTTAATCCACTTGTGGATTCTGATGAAGAATTTGCCTAAAATATGGATAAAAAGGGGCTCAATTGTTCTTGCATCTCATGTAGGATCTGTGGTGAGAAGCAAGAAAAGAGGATTTACGCAAAGTCCTAACTTCGGCAAAAGAGGAATTCGATCATAGTAAAGATCATTCTCTTAAAATTCTTTCGTTTCACCCATTGAATATTCGCCGTGCTTCTTCAAGGCATCAGTCTGGGCATATTCAATGGATATTCATATATATATATATAAAAACAGAAAAAAGGAAAGTTACATATGTGATGCATATTAATTTCTCTCTTTCTTATTAAAAAAAACAACAGAGTATTAAAAAGTTATAATTGAAGGCCCTCCGTATCTCAGAAGAATCTCGAGAGAAGGAGAAGAACCTGCAAACCTTATACTTGGTGAGTAGAAATACATCACCTACACGTATACTAAGCGATTTGAGAGATTTCTTGATATATAAAAAAAAAAAAAAAGAGCAAGATAAGCTGATGGTAAGCCCTGGCAAAAGATCCAGGCACAAAAATGCTGTCTTTACGCTTACACAAGAAATCCTCAAAATCGTTTAAGGGAAATGGTCGAGAAAGTCCCATCAAGGGCGCCCGAAGCTCCCTATCCTCCTAGAAAAGGAGAAGCCCTAATCTCATATTAGGCACTAATCAAACAAATGATGCGTATGTCTTTGCAGATTTTCCTCGAAAATGGATCAACATTCCAGCATAGCCCAAATGATGGGGTCATCTGCTGAGGGACAGGCGAACACGCCTCATCCTACCCCTGGTTCTGACGCCAATCCTAGAATCATGTCTATAACCCAGGGAATGAATGTAGGAGAATCTGGTTTCTCTCCATTAATGCTGCAACAGATGAAAGCAATGATAGACGGAGCCCTGGAAGGAGCTCTGGAAAAAAGACTAGTTACCATTGGGACTAGTACTCTTGCAGATCCTAACAACCCATCTTCACTTCCCGAAAACAAGGGAAATCAGGAAAAGGCCAAAGGCAAACACACGTCCAGATTGCCAAATCCTAAAGTCCTTAAGGATGTTATTACCAAGTTGCCCCAGATCCAAGAGGATGGGCAGTTTACAGATTATGGGTCCTCTGACGATGAAGTGCAAGAAACAAGCACTGATCAGGAAAAAACTCTAACAGATGTACTCCAGAAGCGAATCCAAGATCAACAAGATCAAATGAGGGTCATGGCCAAGGAGCTGGAAGAGCTCCGTAAGGCACACCAAGCATCTGAAAAGAGGAATGCGGATGAATCTGTTCATCCAACAGAAGATACAACGGGCACATCTGTAGCCCGCACTGGGAAGGAAAGCAGATCTGGATGCGGTCCTGATTATGTTAATGAGAACAGCCCTTTCTCGGCCGATATTCAAACTGACCTATCCCCAAAAACTTTAAATCAGTCTCTTGTGAGTATAAGGGGCAAGGGGATCCCGAAGAACATTTCATGAAATTTGAGAGTTTGTGCCTATTGCACCAATACTCCGAAGGAGTCAAATGTAGGGTATTCTTAACCACTCTTTCTGGCCCTGCCCAGCAGTGGTTTCAAGCAGTTGCCCAGGGATTCAATCCACTCATTCAAAGACTTGAGAGAGATCTTTCTACACCAATTTGTGAGTTCGAAAAGATCCACCAAGAATTCGTTGTATTTAACAACCATCAAGCAGGGGGCCACTGAGAGCTTGAGAGAGTATATGACCCGATTTAATGAGGCAATACTGGAAATCCCGGGTGTAGGAGCCACGCTAAAGATACATTCTTTCGTGGAAGGATTAAGGCCAGGACATTTCTTCGCCTCACTAATGAAGAAACCTGCCGAAACCTTTGATGAGCTCTTATCTCGAGTACAGAAGTATATAAACATGGAAGAAGCCATGAGTGCTAAGCGGGCAGATGTAACCTTCAAAAAAGACAAGAAGCCTGATGATAGAAAAAGAGGAGCTCCTGAAGGAAGGAAGCCCGAGAAAAATGAAAGATTTCAGCGATCTCTCACTCCACTTACCAGATCCCCAGCTGATCTGTTAGAAGTTGTGATTAAAAAACAGGGGGTACAGATCCCCCCGGGTAGGGACCAGCCTCCAAGGCGACCTCCCTCTGATAAGTTTTGTAAATTCCACAATGATTACGGGCATACCACTAATGAATGCCGTAATCTGAAAATAGCCATTGAAAAACTCATACAAGAAGGACAACTGTTAGAGTATGTTAAAAAAGAATCTGGCCAACCCAAAAGGCGTAAAGATGAAAGGGATGGCAAATTCCCGCAAAAAGAAGCGTCAACAGAAACTGCAGCCAATAAAGGCGTAATCTCCATGATCTATGGGGGACCCACAGGAGGTGACTCCAACAGAAGCCGCAAAGCGCAT
Source organism: Mentha longifolia (assembly GCA_001642375.2). Classification (NCBI taxonomy): domain Eukaryota; kingdom Viridiplantae; phylum Streptophyta; class Magnoliopsida; order Lamiales; family Lamiaceae; genus Mentha; species Mentha longifolia. Next base: position 29,832,397 of record CM038120.1, on the reverse strand, counting down.
CACAGAGAAATCCAGATGCTGGAAAGGCATGACATGATGAAGATCGAAGGGGGAGTACCTCATCCTGAAATATCTTTTGGGATTGAAGATGACAGATCCTTAATTCATCCTCACGAAGATGCCCTGGTTATCACGGCAGGGATCGAACGATATGAAGTGAAAAGAGTATTCGTAGATACAGGAGCGGGGGTGAATGTAATCTTTGAAGATTGTTTTCTGCAAATGGATGTGCACAAACCACTAGATGGGGTGGCCACAGCATTACATGGTTTTGCTGGAGGCTTGGTCATGTCGTTGGGTTCAATAGAGTTGATGTTGACTCTGGGAGATGGGGATTTGCAGATCTCTAAACCAGCTACCTTCTTGGTAGTAAGGCAAAAATTAGCCTACAACGTAATATTGGGAAGAACAGCTCTCAGTAATTTTCAAGCGGTAGTGTCAACCTACCACTTGATGATGAAATTTCCGGTGGGCAACCGAGTCGGGTCTGTCGCAGGGGACCAGGTCCTATCGCGAAGATGCTATGTACAGTCTGTGAAGGCTGGTGAAGCTAAGAAGCGGTCTGGGGACGAATTGAGAGATCCCCAGTGGGTAGCAGGACCTGAGGATAAACGAATGAGGTCTGAAGAACCTGTAGTAGAAAGCAATTCCCAAATCCAACCGGCTGAAGAGCTGTTGTTGGTGGAGTTAAAGCCTAATGAAACAGGGTTTACTACGCGCATCGGGACGCAGATGCCAGATGCGATATCCAAAGCATTGATAGCGTGTTTACGGAAGAATGTGGATATGTTCGCATTCTCATCATCTGATCTAGTAGGGATAGACCCAGAGGTCGCTCTGCACAGCCTGAATGTGGATCCCCAAGCCAAGCCGGTGAAGCAGAAGCTTCGACAATTCGGAGCAGAAAAGGACCAGGTCATTAAAGAAGAGGTGCAAAAGCTGTTGAAGGCCAAACACATACGGGAAGTACAATTCCCAGAATAGCTATCTAACGCCGTTATGGTGCCCAAAGGCAACACTGGCACGTGGAGAATGTGCATAGACTTCAGGGATCTGAACAAGGCGTGTCCCAAAGATCACTATCCCTTACCCAGAATTGATCAAATGGTGGACTCTACATCTGGATGCGAGTTATTGTCAATGATGGACGCATATCAAGGGTACCACCAGGTAAAAATGGACCCAGATGATGTCAATAAAGCAGCTTTTGGGGTCTGTGTGGGAACTTTCGGTTTCCAAAGTATGCCTTTTGGTTTAAAGAACGCTGGGGCTACCTATCAGCGTATGATGGATAAGATATTCAGAAAACAAATTGGAAAAAATATGGAAATTTATGTCGATGACATACTGGTGAAAAGTATAAAAGCTGCAGATCATATCAATGATCTGGAAGAAGCCTTTGCTGTGGCTCGATTCTATCATCTGAAACTAAACCCGGCCAAATGTGCCTTTGGGGTACAATCGGGGAAATTCTTGGGATATGTGGTAACGCCCAGAGGGATTGAGGTAAATCAAGCCAAAGTGCAGGCTGTGCTGGAGATGGCCCCTCCCAGGAACATTCGGGAAATACAAAAACTTAACGGCAGAATCACAGCACTAAGTCGTTTCATTTCCCGATCTGCGGATAAGAGTCTGCCTTTCTTTAAAATATTAAGGAAAGGTAGCCAGTTTGAATGGACTCAGCAATGTCAACACGCTTTTGAGGAGCTCAAAAAGCATTTGATCTCTCTCCCTTTGCTTACTAAACCGGCACCTAAAGAGGTTTTATACCTCTACTTTGCAGTAGGAGAAGAATCTCTGAGCTCAGTGCTTATCAAGGAAGATGGATCTGTCCAGGTCCCAATCTACTATGTCAGCAAAATGATTCAAGGACCGGAAACAAGGTATACTGACATAGAAAAGGCCGCACTGGCGATAATGGTCACCGCTCGAAGGTTACGACCTTATTTTTTATCCCATAAAGTCATGGTAAGGACCAATATCCCGCTTAAGCAGGTGTTGGGGAAGCCAGATCTATCTGGACGAATGGTGAAATGGGCCATAGAGCTCAGTGAGTATGATGTAGAGTTCGAGCCCAGGACAGCTATAAAGGCACAGGCCTTAGTTGATTTTATGCAAGAAACCACACGAGGTGATGAAAAAGAAGAAAAGACATGGAGAGCCTACGTGGATGGCTCGGTTACCAAAGAAGGATCTGGAGCTGGGATACACATCCTCGATCCTGACAACAAGGAATACAGGTTCGCCATCAAATTCAAGTTCGTGACATCAAATAATGAGGCTGAATATGAAGCCCTCATCAGATCCCTACACATCCTGTTAAGCATGGATGCCAAGAGGGTGGAAATCTATTCTGATTCCCAACTAGTAACACACCAATTATTAAGAATATGTGAGAGGAAAGAGGAAAGGATGATAACCTATGCCTCTGTGGCTGAAACTTTATTGGCCAAATTCTCAAAAGCAGAGATCATCCAAATCCCCAGGGAGAAGAATGAAGAAGCGGATAAGCTCGCTAGGATTGCAAGTGCCATTGAAGGTGTATGGGATGGGGATTTGACTGTATTGCAAGCAGATACCAGATCTGGCTTAACTGAGGTTAATGCCATACATGAAATCAGAGACTGGAGAACACCCATCATCCAGGTCTTGAAAGATGAGGAACAAGGTGGAACCAACGTCGATAGACGTAAAAAAATGATTATGTCAAAATTCTTCCTATTTGAAGGTTTCTTATACCGAAGATCTTTCACACACCCTTATCTCAGATGCTTATCTGAGCCAGAAGGGGAATACTTATTGAGGGAGATACATGAAGGAGCTGCTGGTGCTCATACGGGATGCAAGGATCTAACCAGAAAGGTCTTGAGAGCCGGGTTCTTTTGGCCCAGTATTGAAAAAGATGCCAAGGAATTGGTTAAAAAATGTGAGTCTTGTCAAAAGAATGGCAGATTAATTCATAAGCCCGCAGAGGAAATGGGAGTCATGTCTTCCCCTTACCCCTTTGATAAGTGGGGAATTGATATTGTGGGGAAATTCCCCATAGCCCCTGGTGGAAGGGTTTTCCTGATAGTCGCTATTGACTATTTCTCTAAATGGGTAGAGGCTGAAGCTGTAGTCAAAATCACAGAACAGGCCATGAAAAAATTCATCTGGAAAAACATATGCTGCCGTTTTGGTGTTCCCAGGATTCTCATCTCTGACAATGGAACCCAATTCACAGGTGCATCTGTGCAAACATGGTGTCAAGAAATGGGAATTCAGGCAGCGGTTCGTGGCAGTAGCCCATCCGCAAGCTAATGGACAAGTTGAAGTCACAAACAGAACTATTGTATCTGGAATTAAGGCCAGATTGGGAAAAGCAAAAGGGAACTGGGCGGACGAGCTGGACTCAGTGCTATGGGCCTATCGAACCAGCCCCAGAACAGCCACAGGAGAATCTCCCTTCAATTTGGTATATGGATCAACAGCTGTGGTACCAGCAGAAGCAGAAGCAAAATCACACCGAATCTTAAAGTATGATGAAAATCAGAACCTGGGGTTGCTCAGGGAAAATCTGGACCTGATCGAGGAACATCGGGCGGAAGCTCAAAACAGAGCTGAAAGGTACAAGCATCAGATGCGGAATGCTTATAACAAAAAAGTCCAAGTGCGGCGATTCGATAAGGGGGACCTGGTGCTGAAAAGAGCAGATGCTCTCAAGCCCACAGGAAAACTGGACCCTAATTGGGAAGGACCTTATATCGTTACTAAAGCACTCAAAGGAGGAGCATATGAGCTCAGAGATGCAGAAGGAAGGGATCTGCCCAGACCATGGAACGTCAATAATTTGAAGAAGTATTATGTTTAAGGTGTTCTAGTAATATGATAAATTTAAAGAAAGGGAAGGTATGTCAAAACCAACCCATTATCTGTTATGATGAAAATTCATGAAATGAGAATATTTTCTTTGTTTTTTGTGTTTAAGAAATGAATTATAATTCATTCGATTTCTTATAATTCACTTGGGGAGGGAGTAGGGGTATACCCCCTACTACTATCCATCTACTCTTAGAGCAAGTATTTATTTACGAAAATTGATTCGCAAAATTTGCAAAAATATGATATAATGATATTCGCAAATGAAAATAAAAGCAAGAAAAGATTAAATAACATCTAAAAATGAAAAAGAGAAGTACTGGTGGAGCCAATCCCACTACATGGCACATATGGGTTCTTAAAAAGATCCTATTTTTGTAACTTATTCCCGCCGCCGGAAGTTTGCTCGGGCAGGTCCTGATCTCCGCCAGGTGCCAAAATACCTGGTGAGTGGACGACTTGAGGAGGGACCTCGATGGAAGAACTGGCCGCTCCTGTTGTGCCCTCGAAAGTGTCCGCCATAATCTCCTCGAGAAGGTTGATTCCTTCCTCTACTCCTGAAAAATCTCCCTGAACAGGAGCCACGTCCACCGGGTCTGAAGAGAGGTGATCTGCGGGATCTGACAGGTGGGGAGGAGACGGAGGCATCTGCGATGGAGAGGGGGATGAATTCTGCTGGCCAAGCACTGAGTCCCTCATCTGGTCGGATGTCGAAGTCGTCACCTGGTTTGTCATTTGGCTCGAAGTCTGGGTCAGTTCTGGAGCCATCATGGGGCTGGATACTTGGCTCGTCACCTGATCCGTCAGAGGAGCTGAGACTGGAGAGTGAGGCTGAAAAGCTGGATCCTGTCTCCCAGAGGACTCGCCGAGCTCTAAGGTTCCTCTGCTGTTCAAGAGCCCACTCAATGTGGTCCCGCGCGGGGATTGAAGAAAAGACGCTTCCTCCGACGCCTGAATAGCCTTGATCTCTTGCAAGGAATCTCCCGTCTGCAAAAGGCGGAAGTATAAGTTAGAATCCCTTAAGTCATCAATGAGAGTGAAACAGGGAAGAGGAGGTGCCTTACCCATCGCCTGTAATAAAAAGGAGTCCATGAGAAGGACAAAGTAAATAAAGGCTTGCCGCCCGCGAATAATGAAATAAAATCTTATTATAGGATCCTTATAAATACTTACCATTTTGAAGGCCTCCTCTAGCAACCCGAACATCCCAGCTTGAGGAGGAAGGAGATAGTAAGGAATTTCTTCCCAAGCAGGCAAGATACTCTCATGCTCCCCAGGGCTGTAGAGAATATCAGCTGCCGACCTTAAGCTCCGCATATACCAAGGATTGCGGGCATTAAAGTGAGGATCTAGTTCCAAAGAAGGGGTCTCCTTCTCCAGGAGATCCAGGATCTTATCAATATTCAGATCCCGCATCCTATCTCTCAGCCCGAGCTGGGTAAGAACCTCTTCAGTAATAGCCCCAATCCAAAAGGCTAAAGGAACACTCATCCTTTCCCAGAAGTCTGCAGAATGAAGGAAATCTTCGGGGAGATCACGCACCAAGGCGCGAAGGAAGGCCTGGCCGTAAGGCGTCATCAGTAGATAAGATCTGCAGCGATGGGCCCCTACTGCAGACCCAGTAATGAGCCCTTCACGCAGACCCGTTTCGACACCTTTCTTGACGGCGTTATCACACGCTCGCTCCATGGCATCTTTGTGGCTCTCAGACGCCTGAATCAGATCTGCTTTAGCCTTGTCACAGGCTCTCTGAAGATCTTCGGCACGCGCCTTCTGATCAGCCAGATCCTTTTCCATCTGTTGAAAATAGCGCTCTCGTTCTTGGGCTAATTTCTCCCGATCCACCTCCCGCTGCTTCAGATCCGCTAGCTCTTTTTCCAGATGCTCTGCTCGATCATTCAGAGCTTTAATTTCGGCGGCGTGCTCTTCGCTACGAGCCATTCGCAGCCGCGTCACTTCCTCCTGCAGATGCTCGTTGGAGGAATGCATGCCGGACATGTCCCCTTTCATGGGATCATATGCTAACGCTCTAAGTGAAAGCATAGATCTGAAAGCTACGGCCTAAAATAATAAAGTAACAAGTCAACAAATAGTTAACAAAGATGACAAAATGATGTCTTTCCGTACTAAAATTCCTTTCTAGTACCTTAATCTCGTGAACAGACGCTTGACGGATAAGCTCCACGGAGGATAACCTGTTCAGATGCCTCCAATCTTCGGCACGCGGGATGCTGTCCAAAATATTAGAGGCGGGTACCTCCATCAACACCCCTAACCGTGCCAGGAAAACTCACATTAACCCCAGGCGCGGTATAGGAGGCAGTAGGGACATCCAAGCCTTTCATGCGCAACGCATGGAGCATAGCCAGGGTGGCTTCAGAAGCAGGACTTTCCACCATGGCTGGCTCGGGAGGATTAACCACCATATAGGGGTTGGCGGTGGCATATCTAGCCAAGGTGCTGGAATACCTTGGATGACCTACAACAGATGGTGTTACGGATATAGGAGTAGGTGACAAAACGTTAGAAATGGGCAAACCCACCCTCCGGTCAGTACTGCTGGAAGAAATCTTTTTTCTCTTCGGAGCTGTGGAAGATGCAGACTCCGAGGGTCTCTTCTGGGGGACGGAAGGTCTATTAAGCCCTATGGGAGCTGGTGCTTCGGAAGTGGCGAATAAATCTGGCAAAAACCCCTCGGAAGACTGAAAGTCAGCTCCTTCGCCGGAAGGAAAAGCCACTCCCTCGGACCAGGTGGAAAGGCTGCGGTCCACCTCAGCAGCCAAGGGGTGAGGAGGGCGCGTAGAAAGAGACATAACAGCCCGAGGGGTGGGCTCTTCTCTTATGACCACCCCAGGTAAAGTAGTTTTTCCCCCGACTCGGGGAGCAGATCCCTTAGGACGGGCAGCACTCTCAGATCCTTGTGTAGGATCTGAAGGCGCTGTGGAAGGAGGGATCTGGGAAGCAGAAGAATATCCCGTTGTGGAGACAGAGGCTGGAACGGGAATTGAAGAGGGAGCTGTTGATGTTGTGGAGGCTGGAGAAGCCCGTTCAGAGGCCGCAGCCATAGCTGCCATCCGCTCCTCCATTTGTTTTCTTGCCTTTTCACGGAGAACGGATCTGGCTGACATATCTGAGAAAGCAAAGATAACTGTAAATCAGAAACATGATTGAATTCAAGATACATGTGTAAAAACACTCGAACCCAAAATATAAAGTATTTACCCATAGAGGGATCCCAAGGAGTCCCAGGCCTCAAACCAAAAAAAGACAACACTTCTTCACTGAGAAGAAGTGGCTTCAACATCCCATGACCTGCCGGATACTCCCTAAGCAGGTCATGAAGAATATCTTTTTCCCATGCAAACAGGGTGACTTTCTCGAAAGAAGGCTTATCTCTCTTAGGCTCAGCATACAGAGGAATATCGGGAATATTCCAGGAATTAGGAGAAGGAGCACCTACTGTCAGATACTGAGGGTGCCACTTCCTATCTATAGACTCGTATTGGCCATAGAATTTATGGAACCAACCTAGGGGAGAAAAATACAAATGATACCCGCGATGTTTTAGTTCATGGGTCCTAAAAAACAAGGACACTGGATCTTCCACGCCATGTAAAGTGGCTGCTATATAAAAGAAAATTGCTCTACGAAATGAAGCAGGGTTCAGTTGGTTCAAGGGGATACCATATTTTGTCGCTAAACTAGCCAGAAAAGGAGGAATAGGGAATCGCAGGCCTGCCTCCAATTGACGAAGCCAAAAAATCTTATGATTTGCTTGAGGAAGTAAAGGGCGCTCGCTAGATTCCGGAATATCTATAGTAAAGCCCCTAGTATTTCCTAATCTACTCAAAATTAAGCCCAATTCTAAAGAAGATACGGTGGAAGATTCATATTCACCGAGAGGGGCAGGCGGCTGCGCGGCAGCTCTGCCCCCTTTTTCCTCTTCACCTTCAATTACCTTTTTCTTACCCTTACCCTGGGCACCTTGTCTAGAGGAAGAAACCATCTTTTCCTTATCGCTTGAATGTAATAAAAACTAAGAAATAAACTAAAGCGAGTAAAGAAGGAAGGAGAAGCAAGGAAAAAAGGAGGTACCTGTTTGCAGGGAAGAGGGCTGCGGTGAAAAGAAAAGCAAGAGGTAGTTCCTAGAAAAACCACAAGAAAAAGCTCTTCAGGAAAAATGACGAAAAATTTCTAAGTATGGATTTTTTCTCTCTCTAAAGTATCATAACCACTACTACCTGTAATTAAGAAGCACGTCTCGTCGGTTATGGAGACGTGGGTGCAGAAGTTATGATGGTAGGGAGTGGCGGCAGTTTCGGGTCCCGATAAAGAAGAGGAGGCGATAACCCTAGAAAGTCGCGAAGCGTCAGAAATACGCTTTAGTAATATAACGGACCTCCCAAGGAGGGATCTGCAAACAGTAGGACCTGGGAATACGGGTCCTCAGAACTGCCGGATTCTCATTAAAGGGTCTGCATGGATATAGGACCTGGCGACACGGGCCTAGAGAATCACAGAACCTTCATAAGAAGGTCTGTGTCTAACAATATATGGGAATCTAGATCTTGTAAATCGCAAACCCACATGGGGAGATATCTCCCCGCACCTCCAAAGTTTATAACAGATAATTTGCAATTTACAGACCAGCAAAAAAGGATCTGTATATCCCAAGATCTGAAAACGCAGAGCTTAGAAATAGCTAGTTCTCTATAGAGTAGATTTGCACAAAGCAGAACCGGTGGTACTAGGACCGAGGATCTGACGTAGTGCTAAAGCTATGCAAAAGTGTTCTTTTATCCTACCGGGATGAGTATCACACTTACTATAATGGTGCAGATCTAAATTCAGAGCAAATTTTAAATTATATATATATATAAAAGAGAGAAGAAAGAAAGAAGAAAAAGGAGACAGAGATAATGAGCCTCAGAGAATTTTAATCGTTCATTTAGAAAGAATGAATGTCGACAAGAAAGAGTCATCATAGGCCCAAGAGAACGGACACAGCCTCTGTTAAAGCATGGCATTTCTATCATCACAGTACCTCTTGCATAAAGAGAACCGCTCAAAAGGATGACATTACTCTACTGATTATCAGAGAGGAACATCCATGGCTGTAGGATATAATCTCCTTTCTCGTCGAAGAAGATGAACGGACGATGAGGGGAATCTTCTATATTTATAGCAAAGGAAGTAGCGGGAAAAATAAACGGTTTAGATGAAGCTTAACAATAAAATCAAAGGTCTAAAAATCAAGGGCGGTTCGGCTTCCCAAGGTAAGGCCATCATTACGCCTCGAGAGTGAGGAGGCATATGTCAGTTGACAAGAAAGCTCCCCTCTCTTAACGTATTAAAGAAGCTAACCAAGACTTGGAACGCGTAGAAGTCATTCCAAGGACCTGGGGGGGGGAGTAGCTGATAGGGAGTAATCTGTCAGCTCCCTAACACGCTTCTGAAACACAGGGACAACAGATACGCAGACGCCGGATTCACACCAGATCACCAAGGATCTGATGTAGGATCTGATGAGTAGGAGAATTAAGTATAGCGGATCCAGATCGTTCCTTATCCTGGATCCGGATAGGAAAGGCGCTGAGCACTTCCGTATGGGATCTGAGTATATGAGATGCAGATCACCTCCCGTTGTTATCATTCTCTTAACCCCAGATCCCTATATGCGGTGTAGAAAAACGTGACCCTGTGGACCACTTCGGGGACCACTAATCATAACTAAAATATTCTCTTTAACTACTTTGTCTCCCTCAAAAAGACTAACTTAACCTCATAGTATAGATGTAATTACCCTTTTACCCTCACTCTCTGCGCTACTATAAATATGCAACCTTCTTCACCAAGGAAAGGTACGCCTTCTTCATTAGCACTTTACCTCCGCTGCAAGCTTTGCTGAAGCGGATTTTTATAAAAACTCATACTGACTTGAGCGTCGGAGTGTCTTCCCGGAGGACCCCTCCCCATTCCTCCGGTGCTGTTTTGCAGGCTCATAGCTGGAAGGCGGTGACCGGAAAGGCATTATTCAGGTAGCAAGGTTAACGAAAAGGAAAGAATTAATACCATAAAGCGAAACGGTGGAAGATCATTCGGAATGATTTTCTTAGCGTCTTTCATTTATTTGTATTACTGATTATTGTAAAAATCTGTTGATGGAAAATAACCCAATCTATCAGATACGACAACAACAATGAGCATGTGCAAATTCAATATATTCAAAGCAACATTCCTTGAATCAAAGCACCCAAGTGAAAACAAATTAATTAACCTTTGAATCCCAAAACAACTCCAACTCCGAAAATAAAAAACAAAAAGAGGCGACTCATCTTTGATTTCCCATAAACTCTTCCATCAACAACAGCAACGGTAGCTTCCTTGCAAGCTTCAGCAACTACATCGACGGCGGAGGGGGAAATTCAGATCTGTACAGCAAGAGCTTGACCACGTGGCACATACAACACCCCTTCCGAGCGAAACACCACCACTGCATTCTCCGCCACCAGTTCTCCAAATTTTGGGCGGATCCTCTGCCAGATTCGGGGAGAGGTGCACGGCGTGAGAAAAGCAAAGGGGAGGGGAGGGGGGAACAGAGGATGAAAGGGAGCAAAAAGAGAGAGAGAGAGAGAGAGAAGAGAGAAGCAGCAACGGGAGAGAGAGAGATGAGAATAGAAGAAGAAGATAAATGAGAGAATATAGAGAGAGGGAGTATATATTTGGGGGTATTTTAGTCCCACTATTAAAAGTTTAGGTAGATTTTGTTGTTTCTTAAGTTGTAGGTAAAATGATAGAAAACTTAGTCTAAATACGTTGTTGACTATATTTCCTCTTTTCTATTTCTTATATTTATTTTCATTCATCTCTTCATGGTAATTAATTAAGTATTTTGACACAAAAAATGATTATATATATATATATATGTATATATATATATATATATATATATATATATATTATGTGTTTATATGAGGGGCTCGTTTTCAACTTTACAACATCAAAATGTCTATATCTTAATTCACCCATTAACACTAAGGTCATGTTTGATTCAAGTTTTTTGGGTATGGAAAGGGAATCAAGTAATTGATTACATTACATTTTGTTTGGTTTGAGCAAGAGGTTATCCATTTCCCTTACTTGGGGGTAACTCAATACATTACATTGTTACCCCTCAAGAAGAAGGGGAAACAAGGAGAAAGAGGAACCCCCTCACAAATGACTCCATTTCTACTATTGAACCAAACATTCAATAAAAGTAACAATTATTATTATCATTCTCTTACTTGACTTGATTCCATTTCATTTCTGTTACCCAACTTGAACCAAACGAGCACTAATTCTAATTAATTACCGATTTTCGCATATAGGGGATGATGTTGAAGCCTTTCTCTTTCATAACATGGTATGCTGCGTCGTTCACAAAGTTATCCAATACAAGAAAGCATAGTTGCATGTACTTAGGAAGATGGCGGATTGAACTCACATCCCATCTGAGCAGATTGCACGTAAACGTGAGAAATAGAAATAGATCTGAACCATGCATAATCTTAGCATATGTATAAATATTAAGTATGATAAATGAGAAGTAGCTAGTACTAACTTTCGGATGGCCTCCGTGAATTGTTGAAGTTCCTCTAAGGTACCATAAACATCGTAGACATCATCAATTGTAGTTATAAGAGCGTTAACTTTGGTCCCATATATCCTAGCACTCGTATGCTGACGTGGCTCCACACCTCTAAATGTCCAAAAATAACATTCCACTAGCCTGTCCCTCGCGAAAGGAAGCTTCTCCGCAATACATGTATTCTTCCACCACCTTTACACACATGTAATTTCAAATTAATAACAAGGGAATATATATATAGAGGTAATCCTTGAAATAGCCATTTTGCAATAAATAAAAGTTCATTTCAATCCTTTCGTAAGTTAAAATGTATAATTTTAGCCGAATGAACACTAAGTAATGGTCGTGTGTCACGACCATGCACAATCACAGCAGATACGACCACGACCATGCGAGGTCGTGACAGTGCCCACAATCACAACACGACCACGGCACCACCATGCATGACACATGGTCGTGTACCATGTTCACGACCATTGCACGACCACAATATATGGTCATGACAGGTCGTGTGTCACGATCATGACGTATTAGGATTTATGTGGCGAAAATTTATGAGAATGTTAAAATTAACTTTTGCTTATTAGGAATATATATGAATCGGCATTATTTATATAATGATTGTATGTTGCACTTCACCTAAAAGCCTGCTTGAGTTCTTCTTGATATCGTGCTTGAAGGAGGTTGGAGTCGAGTATGGCCAGCTCCAACACTAGTGGATTCATGTCAGCTCTCTTCCTATATGAATCAATCCAAACCGTTGCATTTGGCCTTTTAATCCTCCAATGAATTGGGATGTCCATAGAATACTCGATTCTTGTTAAAAGGTTGCCATCAACTCCACCCTCCTTCACTTTTTCCTGCAGGAATTTGGCGGCGAATTCCCTTGCTGACTCAAGCGTGTTTTCCCCTTCAGTCAACAGGAAAGAAGCTTCGTATAGCTGCAGCAATCCTCCGGTGTCGTCGCTAAGACTTGCTTTGAACTCACCCTCCTCGTTCTTGAAACAATCAAATACCTCTGCCATGATAAAATAATACATGCAAAAATATTAATCCCTCCCTCCTGCCGAAAGAGACCCGTATTCCGTTTTTGGGTTGTCTACAGAAAGAGACTCATTTCCTTTTTAGATTAAGTTAATTAGGCATTTACCTCTTGGGGGAAATAGGCAAAAATATAGTCACTTTGAGATAGCAAAGATAAATAATAGTCACTTGGATAAAAAAGATAAAAAATAGTCACTCTTACCATAATACCCCCGCCCTTTGCCGAATTCACGAATTTTTGGTTCAATTCGTGAGTTACTCACAAAAATTGTCTGAATTCACGAATTGAATTCGTGAATTCGCACTACAACAAAAATCTCTAATAGTGACACAATTTTAGTAACATCATGAGATGGTGTCACAAAATTTGCTACACCTTTAGTGTAACAAAATTTAGTTACATCCATACATGCATCTATAATATTTTGTGACACATAAAAATGTAAGTAAATTAGTACATCTAGAAATGTAACAAATTTTGTGACATCTATACATGTCACTAAATTTTGCTACACCTTAAAGTGTCACAAAATATTTTTGTTACACACGTAGGTGTCACAATCTCTCTATGACACAAACACTTATATAAATAAGAATTGTCCCACATCGAAAAAATATAAGAAAAAAACATACATTATATGAGAAGGATCATGAAACAATGTCAAAAATTAATTCCTCCAAGTGAAAATTGGAGTAGACAATTGGAAATTGAAGAAGAAAACGCACACGCCACACGCATACATATACATATTATAATCTATATAGTATATACATATACATATTATAATCTATATAGTATATACATATACATATATAATATATTATAATCTATATATGTATATACATATAGTATATACATGTGCACACACACACGGGAGAGAAGTCATTATATATATATATATATATATATATAATTTTATTATTAATAAAATATTTTTTTAAGCAATAATTATAAATAAATTGTCAAAAAAATAGCTACACTTTCACATGTCACAAATATAACTACACTTTTATATGTTACAAAGTTAGTTACACCTTCAAATGTCACTAAATTTAGTGACATGTTTTGTTTTTGTGACACGCATATTAGTCACTCAACCATAAAATGTCACAATTTTTTTTAGTGACATTTATAAGTGTCACAATTCCTTTAAAATTGTATCACTATTTGAGCATTTTGTTGTAGTGTCGTGAATTAGTGAAGAAAAAGAAGCAAATCATGTTTTTTTTTTTTGTGTATTCAAGAGAATTCGTCAATTGACGAACTCTAATTCATATATTGAAGAACAAATGAGAAATGACAAAAACAAAAAAGAAAGAAAAAAGAAAAAAGAAAAAAAGAAGTAGCGTGAGTGTGTGGCGATGTGTGTGTGTTGTGTATGTGTGCAGCGTGAGAGTATTTGTGGTGTGTGTGTGAGAGAGAGAGAGAAGAGATTATGTGTTTATGTGTGTGTGCGTGTTTACGTTGATGTGTGTGCGTGCGTGTTGATGTGTTGCTGTGGGTGTGTGTGGGGGTGAGTGAGGTTTGGGGAAGAAGGAGATGAGTTAATTATCATTTTATCCTAATGCTATGTTTTTACTAACTCAAAATGGCTATTTTCATAGTTGTCCATTTATTTTGCCCACTTAAACACTAAGTAAGTACAATCCGGAAAAAAAAATTAAAAAAATATTTTTTCAAATTAAATTTTATATTTGTAAATTTTCGATTTAAATAATTGCAGGAAAAAAAATTAATATAGAAAACTTATTTATAAATTTAACATTAATTTTAATTTCAAAAACTACTCAATTAGCAAATGCACTTTAAACTCTAAAACCTCTCTCCTTAAATCTCGTATCGGAAAAAAAAATGGATCTCTTTCGGCGGGACGAAGAGAGTAATTGACAGTGCATTATGACGACTGATGCATTATAATAACTGATAATGCATTATCATGCATGATGCATTATAATTGCACATATCATGCATTATAGTTGTAAATAAGATGCATCATTTTTTATTACTATTTTTACGATAATTATAAACGAAACCTTGAGCAACTTGAAAACCATGTTCTCTGAGGAGCCTGAAAGCGAGAGATGTGAAGTACAAATCTCCTCTCTCTTTTGAATTGGGATTCTTGTAATATTTATGGTCCAGTTCCAGATATACAGAGTTCAAGATCTCTTTGAACTCATCCTGGAAATGATCGGACAAACCCAACCTTTGCAACTCATCAATCAACTCAAGCTGTCGAATCGGATTCCTTTCTTTCTCCACTTCCTTCTTCACCTGCGTAATTAGCTCTGAAGCCCTTGTCGTGCACTTCTCGAGTTCCTACGTGAAATAACATCTCGTTTGGTAAGGTTGATTATGGTGTATAATATATCTGAATTGGTTCATGGTTTAGGGCCATTTATAAAGTAAGGGCCCGGTGGGATCGTATCTGGCGTCCTAGGTGGGATAAGTAATAAGTAATATAAGCGATAATTATAGAATGTTTTAATTAATTATTTTCATAATTTCACTCTCGTGCAATAAATTTATAAATATTACAGACAATTTAATGCATCTAAGTACTAACCAAACATAATATTAATATTTTATACTATACGCAGTATAAGATATTACAGTCATACATATCAAGGCTTATCTCATATGTTCAACCAAACAAGCCTTTGTAACATACCTTATCATCGGTGTGGAGTAACTGAATAAAGTCGACGCTCCAACGAGAAGGGCTGTAGTTTCCGGATCGCCTTTCAGTAGCAACGATTTGCGAGGAGGAGCAGCGCAAACGTCTACTAGTTTTAGTGGTGGAGAGCAGTTTTGAAGAAGATTTGATGAGTGATGATGAGGTGTGACCATCATTACTTAGCTTGCTAGGAATCACCGTTTGCATAACAACGCTGCACATTATCAGAGCAGTAATGATGATTGATATTTGTTGCTTCTCATCTTCTATTTTTGTCTATTTTTTGTGTTTTTACATTTTATGATGCCATGTGACTAAAAAAAATAGAGTTTTAGCCACACATGCATCTGTGGGTGAAAATATGCCTGTGCAAGAATTGACAATACAAGTGTCATTTAGCTTTACATACATGTGTTACGAAAGATATTTTATATGTTTGGATATAAATGTTTTATGATTGTAATAATGAAGTGGAAATGAGGAGAATGATGATATGGAAATGACACGTGGGAATTCGGATAAATAGGAGTAGAAATTATGTGGGGTAAATTTTTTCCCTAATATAAAAAAATATATTATTTTTTATATAAATATATGTGGGTAAAATATTTATTATATGTGGAGAATAATTATTCTGTGTTTTTACGTACCCAATTTAGAGAGTATAATATAAAATTTATATCTAACCACTACAAAAAAAGAGAAATTATCGTTTATATCTTAAATTATTAACTATTTAACAAAAATGTCCTAAAGCATCAATAATTACAATTAAATACATAAACTATCTACAAAACTAACGGGATAGGATCCTCTATCCCCAATATGGTGTCCCAATATTTAATTTCTACTATTTCTATATTATTTTTTATAAAAATAAGAATACTATAATATAGTAAATCATAATAGACATTTATAAGAAATTTTTTTGATATTTTCTGACATTATATACTTTAGTTTTGAATTTATCAACTTTAATATACTAATAAAAGTGAAATTAAATGCTAAAAAATAATTATAAACTCTAATAGGGATGTGTGAACCCTTGAAAATAATCATAAAATAAAATAAAATAATTATAAAATAAATTTATTTAAAAAAAAATGTATAAAACTAGTAGAAATTGTATTTTAGGATACGATTGGGACACCGAAATGAGGACGGAGAATCCCATGCCAAAACAGGATGGTATCCTCTATCCCAAAAATTATGTCACAATAGTGTCCCAAAACTTAATTTTTAGTAGTTTTATATTATTTTTTATAAAAATAAAAATACTATAATCTAGTAAATCATAATAGACATTTATAAGAAAAAATTGGATTTTTTTAAAATTATATATTTTATTTTTGAATTTATCAACTCTAATATACTAATAAAAGTGAAATTAAATGCAAAAAAATAATTATAAACCCTAATTGGGATGGGTGAACCCTTGAAAATAATCATAAAATTAAACAAAATCATTATAAAATAAATTTATTAAAAAAAATGAATAAAAATAATAAAAATTAGGTTTTGGGACACCAACACCATTTTGGGGATTGAGGATCTCAAGTCTTTAATTGGATCTTCATGTAAGTTTTTGAAGTTTTTTATTTCTTCCCTTTTCTCTTTTCTATTTTCCTTTTTTTGTTTCTACGTTTTTTCCATTATTTCTTTTAGTTTTGAAATAAGTAGTTTGCTATATAAATATAATATCAAAATTTATATAAAAATATCGATTATCGCTTAAAAAAATTGTCATGTCCCGATTCCCCAAAAGGAAAGATTCAGTCTGGTGTGACTGGGGGTTTGTATAAAGAAGCGAGAAAGGAAAAGAAAAAGGAAAGAAAGGGGTGTGAACATATAAAATACGTTATCGAATCGATACCAATAATCAAGAAAGCTTAAACGAATGATAAGTGGAAATTTCGCAAGAAGTATCTGAAATTTGTTACTGAACGAAAAGTAACACTTTCTTAACTCGAGAAGCAAATATTCACAGTGAAAGAAATATCCTAAGATTTGAATATTACACGAGTTTCAAAAGGGGAAGCCTCATAGGGTTATATAGACATTCGTAGCAAAAGAACGATAGTAAAGCTAGTGAAACACGAGTTTTAAGTGTACAACGGAAGAGTTAAACAAACATATATACATATATGAAGATATGTATATCTTTATGCACCAAAGTTCAAAAAGACGAGCATCATCCTCTCTCAACATAGCCACCATCACCACATCGCTCAAACTGCAAGTTTTTGGAAACATGAGCAAGGTTGAGTACTTGATGTACCCCGTAGGTTATGCCCAAAACATATAGAAATCAATTATTATTCATGCATTCACCACAGTATTGCACAAGGTTTTTAGGAAAATAACTCATGCATACTAAAATCTCATTTTGTTCATAGCTTTGCAGATGTACAACCCCTTTCGCATCCCTAACGTATTATCCATATATGTTCCTCTCGCGCCGTGAAAGTTGGCCACCTCTCACGGTCGCAACTATTCTCGTAAACCGACCCTCACCTCCCGGGCACACACTTTACAACTTCGTGTACACTCCCTGGCTAACAACTCTTACTTAGCACAGAGCCGATCGTCGTTGACGAACCAACACAGATAGGAATCATACAAATATTTTATGCATGAATAATCTTAGAAACTTGCATTTCATGTCAAAACACGCTTCATTATAGCAAAATTATATCTTGCTTAGGAAAATAACGCCCACCTGATTATACAAGTGTTTTGAGTGATTCTTAGTTCTCCTTCAAGTTCCTTGGCTCCTACCTTGGCCTTGGCCTTTAGGAAGCAAAGTTTATCTATTTAGAAAATGTTCGAGTCTTATAGAAATATATCATTTCTATTTCAACATAAATATGTTTCCAACTCTAGATTTTTGAGGTTTTAGGATTCCATATCCACTTCTAGCTCATCTCTCGGTGTAGGTCTTAGTTCGATTAACGACTAAGCTCGATTGATTGGCTTTTTATTAAATTAACATTTAATTATAAAGAATCTAAGTCCTTCGTTGAAGAGACGGAGAATCAACCCGTTCTTATTCTTGATATAAGGCTAATCGTATAGTAGCTCGCTTCTCAAGAATATCCCTCTATTCGTGACGAGAATAAGTATAAAAATTAGTAGTACATAAAGCTATTCGAGTCTAGCTGCATATGGGAGAAATGGCGGTGAAAAAATAGTTAGCTAGTCAAAACGACAGGGGTTTGAATAGATGGTGTAAAATCCTCCGGAAAATTCGACATGGTTTCTACATATTCTAAGCTTTTCCGTAGACAAATATTTCTTTAGATTCTCAACTAGAAGCACTAGCTAAAATGTTCGACTAGTTCAATGAGAACTCCGTTTCTCTATTTGAACTAGTCCCAAGACTCGATCCATAATAATAATATTCATCGAAGCAATAAAAAGGTCCGATATATGAAATATAACTATACATGGCTCCAATCTCGCATAATCATAATCTGTATCAATATATAGAGTATTGCGGCTTCAACTTTAAATAACAATTTCATACTAACTAGTTTATCAAAAATAAACTGCTTGCAATTATCTTGACTACTCTAAACAATTTGCTTTAAGTTATTTGAATTCATTTACTATTTCCTTGAGTCCATTTTTTTATGATTGTTCAAGGCCTTGTTCTGAATCCTATATATATACTACGAACTTACTGCTACGAATTCAAACTTAAGTTATTAACTAATCAAACTAATTTTCTTTGATTTAATACAAATCCACAAAGTCAAATCTGCTTATGGTAATACTTTGTGCAGACTAATGTATGGCCCAAGAGGGAAATTAATTCACATGCTAGCCCACCAAAAAGGAGAAACTAATATATCTAAAAGTCATTCCCTTCTCAATTTTGTTGAAACGCAGTAGTCTCTCTTATCCCTCACTTCTCAAATATGCCTATTTCACTGTATTCATTCTCTCCATCCTCCCTCCTGCATTCAAGGTCTTTTCCCTGCATTCGATGATGTCAAGGTTGTGTTTCCACCACTAATTTCATTTACTCGTTCCTTCCCCTGATTCATCCTAATTTGGAGGTAAAAACCTCAAACTCGTCCCTATTGATTCTCTGGCAACTACTCGTCGTTCTAAGAGGTCATAATTTATATCATAATACTAGAACGGTGAGACTTTAATCTCCGATAGCAATCCACTTCATCGAGCAGCAACCGCAACATCTCATAATCGACAATAATCCAGTGTTGCCGCCGCCGTGTTCTTCTCCACCACCGACGGCAGCAAGGGCAAGACCCTCCTTTTTATTTTTCTAAGATTCGATTCGTGTCTCCACTCCTATGTTGCGGGTGCGAGGACGATACGATTTGGATATGAATATACGGATTTTTAAAAAATTTAAGGTGCTCGTCAAGGATATGTTTATATATTTATATATTTTATTAAATATATCACCGATTTTCTAAAAATAAAATTCATAAATTAAATATTACATTATAAATGTTAATTAAAATAATATTTTTAATCAATACCCATAAATAAAATACTATATTGATTTTGTAGTGAATTTAAATTTTATGACAATATATATATAAAAAAACCTAAAATATAAAATTATTTAAAAATAAACTCCAAACATACAGGATTCTTGAGGCAGACGCACCCAATATGCGTAAGTTATTTATTTTTTATTGTTAGGATTCGCCATGTGGCGTATCCGGTGCGTATTCCACGAGAATTGCACCCTCATATGTATCCGGTACGGGTGCAATACTGCAATATGCTATTTTTAGAAGAATGCGTGCATCATAGCTCCACTCTTCCCACCCTCATATCAATTCCTCTCACAAGTCCAGATTCTAATTCGTAGTAGTTTGAACATATTTATTTGATGGTTTTGGCTGTGGTGGATTCTAAATCTTATGAAGGTTTTCTACCGATTAAACTAGAACTCATTCTTACTTAAATTTACTTATATATGCTCTGCAGTAGATGAATTGGGATTTTTAAATTTTAATTTTTAACTTCAAGCATATATGTTGTATTTGGAAATTGGAAGGAATGGAAAGCTATGCTTACTGGTTGTGGTATCAATTTTGATGGATGCGTGAGGAACTAGTTAATCGGGGATTCTTCTTTCTTTCAAACCCATCTTCTTCTCCTGAACATGAATAAAATCTGGATTAATAAATTGGGTATAAGTTGCAGGCATAGTATAGAAATCCCTAACTATGGTTTGGATTGTCGTAGTTATTGGCTTGAAGTGAAAACAATTAACTCTTCCTCTTCTGGGATTTCTTCTTTTGCTTCTTTTACCTTCTTCTTCTTCCACGTTTTCCTTTCTTCCCTTTCTCTATTTTCTTTTTCGATCCTACCTCTTCTGCATGCTATTGCACTGCTGGAGTGGAATATCGAGAGTCGCTATATCTCCAACCGCCTATAGCATTCTGAGGAAATACTTATGGGCTGGGCTTTGAGAAAATGGGCTTGCATTCATTCATGGGCCTTCATAATTAAGGACAACATGCAGTTTTTCTTAAGTGTTTCTAAATGCCCAAAATTAAATTGGTATAACAATATGGCCAAGAATAATTCAAGTTATAATTTCTAATCTATGATTTATCACAAGATCTCATAATCTTATATAAATTTTGAAATACTAAAGCCCGATATTCGTTAACATACTACTATATCATCAAACTCAATATGCATATGTGTATAAATTTTCGAAATCTACAATTCAAATCAGAGTTCCAACTAAGTACAACGAATATATATACAAGTTGTTTCTTCTTGGTCGTAGTGAACGATATATTCGTTCTTATGAATCTCTGATAAAATTTTATAACTCTAGATCGAATTCTAAAAGTCTTGTCATTATAAGAATTCTTAAGTAATATTAAAAAAATTAAATTTCCCTATTTTTGAAAAATCGGGATATTACAAAAATAAATTAAAAGATTATAATTAATATAAAAATATATTGTTTTTATAATTCAGGTTAGTTTAGAAAGAAAGTAAAAAAAATAGAATATTATATTAATAAAAGAATAAAATATTTGAGAATTAGAGAATTTCAAGTTTTGTTTCATTTCAAAAAAATTCTAAGTATTAAAATAGACAATACTATAACGACAATGGTACAGGATAATGGTGTTGAATATATGATATATTATTTACAACACAAGAACAACAATGTAATGAAAAACCGATGTCTTTATACATACGACAACATATAAACGACAACGGCAAGTACAACGGCTGTGTATTAGCGTAACAACAATAGAATTATGACAACGGTATCTCAAAATCGTTGTCTATGAGCGCACACTTTCGCTAATAGACAACGGTTGGGAAAACAACAACGGTTTTAGATAACAAGTATTTTTCACGAAAACCATTATTGTTTCGGTATTGTCGTATCTTTTTTTTTTTTTTTTTTCTTTTTCTTGTAGTAACTTTAATGATGCTATCAATATATAGTTTTTGGAGTATTAGAATAAAGATCGATGAAAAACAATAAAAATCGTTATAAAATGGCCAAAATGTAAGTAGTGTCCACGAAATGTATTCACGAGAGGTGACTAACATATCATTCCTCATCATGGTATAGATATATAGATTAAAACTACCGCACTTGTTCATAACATAAAAACTCTCCTTTGTCACATACTAGCAAACCCTTACGGATTATTTCATTAGATTGCACGTGATCCTTAATTGATTTATGTCTGTAGTAGCTATCACGCACAAGGCTCGAACAAGCATGTGGTCATTTGTTGGTGTATTATAGGGTGTTGAATCCCATGTCCATCTCCATAATGATACATATACTGCGCCATTCTTCCCAGATCCACTGCACATCCGATGAAATCTTCACAAAATGGAGAATCCTTCTTAACCCTCTCCTCGTTCATCTTCTTCCACGTCTCTGCTATCAGCCATTTTACGTGCTCTCGCGCCTCCGCCTCTGAAGCATTATTATCATTCATGTAGCACTGAATTGATTTCGGCACATCGCCTCTGCTCACCTCATCCTGCATGCATGGACATAGACACAGACACACCGATTTGTCGTTGTAATTATGAAATAAAACTAAAAGTACGTTAGGGTTAGGGTTACGTACCACAGAGGTTCCTAAATCATCGGCGAGGCGCAGAATGAGTGCAGACCAACGAACTAAATCATGGTATTTGTACAAACTGTCGACAGTCTCCGTTGTGAATGAATCTGTTACTCTGAAGAATGCATGAGTCAATATAACTGTGGCTCCGATTGAAATCCAGGCGGTGTTGAGATACTCTTCCAGATTTGGTTTATGTCCGTTGTTGTACCATTTGGCTTCTATAAGATATGCATCCACCAAATCCCTCCACTGCATGTAAATAATTAAGATGTAAATAATTAAAGTTTTAATAGCCACATTATCTCTAATTCTAATTAATTACCGTTTTACGCAGATAGGGGATGATGTTGAAGCCTTTCTCTTTCAGTACATCGTATGCTGTGTCGTTCACAAAGTTGTCCAATGCAAGAAAGCAAAGTTGCATGTAAGTAGGAAGATGGCTGATTGAACTCACATCCCATCTGAACAGATTGCATAAACGTGATAAATAAGAATAAATCTGAACCATGATTTATATATATATATAGATATAAATTAATACTTCCTCCGTCCACAATGTTTAAACATAATTGATTTTTTAACTGGTCTTGGGGCTCTATAATGATCGATTTCATAATGGAATTTTAGATTTTAGTTTTTTTATAGGGTTCTATGATACTCGTAGTACCCTATAAAGAAAACAAAATTCCAAAAAGTCATTTTAAAATCAATCATTACAAAACCACAAAAATCAGCAAGAAAGTCATATGTGTCTAAACATCGTGGACGGATGTAGTATTAAGTATGATAAATGATAATGAGAAGTAGTAATAACTTATGGATGGCCTCCGTGAATTGTTGAAGTTCCTCTAAGGTACCATACACATCGTAGACGTCATCAATTGTAGTTATAAGAGCGTTAACTTTGGCCACCGTTATCCTACCACTCGCATGCTGACGTGGCTCAATGATTCCGGTCGTCCAAAAATAACATTCAACTAGCCTGTCCCTAGCGAAAGGAAGCTTCTCCACAAAACATGTATTCCTCCACCACCTTCATACACACATGTAATAATATCACATCAGAAGACAATATATATATATACTCCCTCAGTTCGAACAAACTTATAAAATAATGAAATGACTCGAGTCCGTTAGCACGGAGGGAGTATACACATATATATATGTTTCACTTCACCTAAAGGCCTGCTTGAGTTCTTCTTGATATCGCGCTTGTAGGAGGTTGGAGTCGAGTATGGCCAGCTCCAACACCAGTGGATTCATGTGGGGTCTCTTCCTACATGAATCAATCCAAACCGTTGAATTTGGCCTTTTAATCCTCCAATGAATTGGGATGTCCATAGAATACGCGATTCTTGTTAAAAGGTTGTCATCAACTCCACCCTCCTTCACTTCTTCCTGCAGGAATTTGGCGGCGAATTCCCTTGCTGACTCGAGCGTGTTTTCGCCTTCCTTCAACAAGAAAGAAGCTTCGTATAGCTGCAGCAATCCTCTTGTGTCGTCGCCAAGGCTTGCTTTGAACTCACCCTCCTCATTCTTGAAACAATCAAACACCTCTGCATCCATGCCGAAATATATAATACATGCAAAAATAAGGAGAAAAAAAAAAAAAAAAAAGAAGATTAAATCTAGCTTTATATATCAAATCATTAATTAATTTTGTATTGAGAGAATGTTGTGTTTTATAATTTTTTCCTTAAATAGATATTACTATTTATTTATTTATTTATTTATGTTAAACTAATTTTTATTATATGTTAGTATTTCCTTTTTTTTAGAATAAGAAACTTTTTCCCGATTTCAACTATTTTTTTATATGTTCTATAATTTTTTGTATTATTATATTTTTCTCGCCTCTTAAGGGCCCGTTTTTTGTTTTTGCCCAGAGCCTCGCGAGACACAGGACGGACCCTGGTTATAGCTAACCTTGAGCAACTTGAAAACCATGTTCTCTGAGGAGCGTGAAAGCGAGAGATGTAAAGTACAAATCTTTTGAATCGGGATTCTTGTAATATTTATGGTCCAGATATACAGAGTTTAAGATTTCTTTGAACTCATCCCGGAAATGATCGGACAAACCCAAGCTCTGCAACTCATCAATCAACTCAAGCTGTCGAATCGGATCCCTTTCTTTCTCCACTTCCTTCTTCACCTGCGTAATTAGCTCTGAAGCCCTCGCCGCGCGCTTCTCCAGTTCCTACATTAAACAACATTTAGAAGAGCTCGTTTGGTAGGATTGATTATAAATGGGTATAATAATATATACTTATGACACCCTAATATTTTGTTTTGGTTCAAAGCATATGGCCCTGTATAAAGTAGGGGCCCGTACGAATAATTAGTGGATTACGAATCTCACCAGGACTCCTGGGTGGGATAAATAATACTCCTTCCTTATTTTTCGAAGTGGCCACGTTTCCTTTTTGAGACGTTTTTTCGAAGTGGTCACTTTCCAAAATAGCCTAAAATAACACTTATTCTACATTTTTAAAGTTGTTGGCACCACAATAATACACATAAAATTACATTTTCTTAAAAACTGTGCCGAAAAGAAAGTGGTCACTTCGAAGAATACGGAGGGAATATAAGCAACAATTATAGGATGTTTTAGTTAATTATTTTCATAATTTCACTATCGTGCAATGATTTATATATACCGCAGACATTCTAATACATCTGACCAAATAGAATATTAATATTTTATGAATTACTATATAAGATATCTCAGCCATACATATCAAGGCATATCTCATACGTTCAACCGAACGAGCCCTTAGCTTATAATATACCTTAACATCAGTGTCGAGCGAATGAATAAAATCGACGCTCCAACGAGAAGGGCTGTAGCTTCCAGATCGTCTTTCGGTAGCATCGGTTTGTGAGGAGGAGGAGCAACGCAAACGTCGTCTACTAGTTTTAGTGGCGGAGAGCAGTTTTGAAGTAGATTTGATGAGTGGTGAGGCGTGACGATCGTTACTTAGGTTGTTAGGAATCACCTTTTGCATAACAACGCTGCACATATTCAGAGCCGCCATGAATAATTGAAATATTTGCTTCTCCTCTTACTTTTTTTTTTCTCTCTCTGTCTGTGTTTCTACATTTAGTGATGCACATGTATAACTATGTATAGGCTGCTTAATTGTATTTTGGTGAAATAGTACACTACTACTCTCACGTATTAATGAGCATTGTATTTGACGGCTCTTTCTTTTCTAAAACGTATGCAACCCAACAGCAAGTTTTATATCAACGCTATCTTTAGCTAGCTACCTAGTTGTTATTTGTGTGCGCTGCAATTGTTTATTTGTGTACGGTTCTCTTATTACATTAATCTCACGTCATTGGATCCTCTATCTCCCCAATATATCCGATGAACTTTAGTTCGTATCAAAATCGATTTTTTTTTTTTGTTTCATTTATTTTTTTTTAATTAATAATTTTGGACTGATTAACTAGGATTCATTCATACAATCAAGGTTTATAATTATTTTCGTATCGGTCCGTTCGTAAAAAAGACAAGTTTTTTTTTTTTCTAGTAATATCATTAATAAATTTTACCGTCCATACTTTCTTATATTTACTCTTCTGCTATTATTGGACCCCACTCATAACCTTTAGTCCACTCACATATATTATGCTCAACTTAGTTATTAAAAATTATAGAATTATTTTGTCTATAAATATAAAAACTTTGGTGGAAGATTGATTTTTTACACGAGTTTAAATTTTAACCTAAAAAGGAACTTCTGGCTGAAAATTTTAAACCAAATAAGCCTCGGCTTGATTTTTCACATGACAATGACTTTCCGGTGACGCTCGAAGCTCGAGTAGATAATTTTGATAGATATGCCATAATTTGTTCGACAATGGATGTTGAAGAAGATGATAGATTTTTTTTTTTTTTTATTTTATTTTTTTTTTTATCATTTTCTCTAATTTCTAAAGCAATTTATATGGAGATGCTGATGATAGAATGCTTTTTTTTTTTCTTTTTCTTTTTCTTTTTTTTCATTTTCTCTAATTTACATTATTTGGTTAAGTTAGAAACAATGCCGTTTTATTATTTGGAAATTTTTTGTCCACGACAATAATTTTGGATTCCACATCTACTTAGATTTGGGTCTTTCTTAATTTCATGTCAAAGATCAAACTGAAGTTTAATTGGTGTATAGTAAGTCTAAACTTTAAGCTTATGTTAAAAATCAAATTCTCACCAAAGTTCGTGTATTTATATGCAAATCATTCAAAATTATATAATGAGTGAGATAATATCTATGCCACTCACAACACACACAAATCTTTTGTTAAAATACGAGCCCAAACAAACTTGTATCTTTTTTGGCGGACGAAGTGAGTACTATAATTGGATTAATAAACTATTTTAATTAGTATAAAATTAAACTAAATTATATTACATCAAAATTTAAAAAATAAGTAAATACAGTAAAATTTTAGATAATCGATTTTAGTACATGAAGTACACCGTAGTTGTAACAGATTATCACATCCACTTAAATCTATACTATACTAAAAATATATATATATATATATATATAACCTTGTTTACATAATTCGGTTTGCATGCCCATGTTATGTATTTAATTTAAGAAAATAGTGTAACTAGTATATTATATTTTCACACGTAGACTTCTTTCGATATGATAACTCTTCCCCATTGGCGGTGTATTAATTAAATCTATAGGTAGGTCACAGACTCACAAACCACAGCATTTCGTAGACCCGTCGTTATTTTAAAATATAATATAAATAATACTCCTATAAATTAACAATTTTAGCCCCATAATCCCCAATTAAATTATAATATATTTTATCCCTATAGCCCCCAACTCAAGACTCAAATTAATAAATAAATAAAAAATCATCAAGAAGCTGAAAATTAAGATACACTCTGACGCTACAATTTATCCATCAGTGTAGCCCCATTAGAAATTTTAATAGAGAACCTAAAATTTAAAATAATGCTTGTTTTTTTTTATCAGGTAAACATAACATCTAAAATTAAAAATATATAAATTTTGCTTTTTCATTAAAATTTAAATTGGGTCTATAGGGATAAAGTTGTAAATTCAATAATATTTAGATGTCGCGGTGTAAGTACCGAAATTAGTTAACGAATTTAAAGGGGTGTGAATAAATGTGTGTTGACTTAGATCAACTTTTTTTGCCTTTTGCCTATGTCAGCATATAAACATGTGCGTGTGTTGACCTAGTAGTAGGAGGTAAGGCCTGGGACCAAAGGTCCTGAGTTCGAATCCTCCATGGCGTGGCCAAAAAATTTGTCTAATCAAATATATATATATATATATATATATATATATATATATATATATATATATATACAGGGGCGGAGCAACCAAATCGGGAGCCATTTGCGAATTCGTAAAATCGGGCCTTGATTTTTCCGTCGCCGCTCGCCTTGATTTTTCACGCAGAAAAGGAAAAGGGAGAGAAGGATTAGAGTCGCAGAAAAGGAAAGAGAGAGAAAGGTTAGAGTCTTAGAAGAAGACGTTGTGCTGTATGTGGGGCCCTTCAGGCTTCAATTGACTAAGGAAGTAAAAAAAAACAATGAAATCGTTAATTTAAGAAAGAAAAAAAAAAACAAAAAAAAACAACTTTAGGTCTAATAGGTTTCGAACTTAGCATCCTTTAAAGATAAAATACGCACTCAACCAACTGAGCTACCAAGACATTTTTAAAATTAACAAACAAAATAAATATACATATGTACTGTGTGGGCCAAAATAATTTGGGGCCCCAATTTTTCGGGGGCCCTGTGCGGTCGCCCATGCTGCACAGGGCCCAGAGCCGCCCCTGTATATATATATATATATATATATTAAAACTCGTACTAAGTTTTGGTGGAAACGCTTGCCGTAGAAGTCAAAAGTCAAATGAGACTACTGTATTGGATTGGAGGTAGTATATGATATGCTGAGGTGCTTAACTAGATGCTAAACGTGAGGGAGTTTATAATATAATATAAAAATAAATTTAATTTGGCTAACTTTTACGGTGGAAAGGGGATTGAGTGTGGAGGGCACATTCAAAGATAGACAAAGCACATATATTACGGATGAGCTAAAAGAATTAAAAGCACATACTCCCTCCATCCTCCATTTAATGAACCAAAATTCTGGGCATATTTTTTTTACATTTTGATGATATAATAATAAATTAATGTGTTAAAGTGTTAAAGTGGAATAATTATGGGTCCATCTAATTTTTTTAATAGTATTAAAGTGTTAAAAAATAGAGTGATAAAGTATTAAGTGTTAAAGTAATTGTGAGGTCTACGACCAAAATGGAAAGGTTCAATAAATAGAGGACATCTCAATATAGTAAAAGTGTCAGTAAATGGAGGACAGAGAGAGTATATATTTAGAATAAATCTTTAGTTAAATCTTAGTTATAGATGGGTGGCATGGGCATTAGTGCCACTTATCAAGACTCAACTATCTGTGTAACTTCTTACTTGTATCAGAATGTTGTGTATGTATGTTTCATCTTCTACATACACATTCAAAATTTGAAGTAATGAGCACATTAGAGAAATTAATTAAGGTCAAAAGATATAATACTCCGAGAAAGTCGAAGTTTAGTGCTCGTTTGGTTCAAATTGAATAACTGAAAAGGAATGAAATCAAGTAAAATAAGAAGTAAGAGAATATTATTAATAATGGTTATTTTTATGAATGTTTGCTTCAATAATATAAATGAGTCACTTGTAAGGAGATCTCCCTTCCTTCTTGAGGAGTAACAATTTGGTGGATTGAGTTACCCTAAATAAGAAAAGGGCCAACTTTAAAAATACCCTAAAAATATAAGAGTATAAGTTTTATACCCTATCTTTTAAAACTATAAGTTTTATACCCTATTTTTAATGAAAAGTCAAAATATCCCTACTATTGGGCCCACTTTATCTTTAAGACAAATACTAAAAAAAAAAAAAAAGGGTCCCACATAAAAACCTAAAAAACCAAAAAAAACTTACTGCTCTCTCTCACACGCCTCCCCCTTCTCACAAACCGTGTAAACACCAAAAAAAACAAAATAACCGTTGAAGCTTCAAGCTTGCCGTCGGCGACTGAAATATGGAGCATGGTAATAATGATTCCGACAATCGGCGTCGAGTGCCCACGCTAGAAGAACGGGCCAATCTTCCTTCCCCGCCACCACCGGTGAGTTGAAGAATTGAATTATAATTTATTTTTTTTTGAAATCTCAAATTTATTTGAAGCATGTTATTCATTATATACTTGTTAGGATATATAATAATAATGTGTTTACATGCGTTAAATGTCAATTTACTTCGTATTGGTGATGATTTACACGTTAATAGCATGGATTTTAATTTCTGAATTTGAGTTGTTTAAAATTACACGGTTGAGTTAAAATTTTAACTGTGTACACGGTTAAAATTCGTACTTGACCGTGTAAGACGTTGACTTTTTGGGTGTTGACCACTTACACGGTTGAGTTAGAATTTTTAACCGTGTACACGGTTAAAATTGTAACTCAACCGTGTAATGGCAGAATTATGTGTAATTTTTTGTTTTTCTATGTTTTTTGTCTGAAACTAATGAATCCTTTGATGTACCTTTTGTAGCCGAGATACGCTTGGTATAGGCCTCGTATGCAAGGATTTCCGGCACGATTGAATTTATACGTTCGAGACGTTGTAGTTGAACAAATACCGATAGTTTTGAATCGTGTAGGCGGGGAAGAGCTTCTACAAAAATTCAAGGACGGCCCCTTTAGGTACTTGCTAGAAATTAAGAGGAACGGGCCGCAAACCTTGCCTTGCACGAGTTATTAGCCCGGGAGCTCACCGATTCGTCATTCTCGGAGTTTGAGAGGTGGTTTCACGTAGGCGGACAAGATATTCATTTTGGTGCACAGGAGTTTTGTCTCGTTACAGGCTTAGTATTCGGCCCTTCTACTTTTGATCCCAACGGAGGTCCTCACGTCATTCCCCCGACTAGCCTCTTCTATACTAGGTATAATGGTGAGAAGACGAAGGATATAAGGGCCCGTTTGGTAGCCAGTATAACCTAGGAAAAGCCTAGATAAGAAAATTTATCTCTGTTTTTCCAGTGTTTGGTATCCGAGAAAAATAATGCCATCGGCCCGCGAAAATGCTTGGGCCCGGACTAAATTTACTGTTACACTGGCATATACTATACCGCCTCTACCCTCGGATAAGTTGTGATAAGTTTTTTATT
This sequence comes from Mentha longifolia, assembly GCA_001642375.2. NCBI lineage: Eukaryota > Viridiplantae > Streptophyta > Magnoliopsida > Lamiales > Lamiaceae > Mentha > Mentha longifolia. Next base: position 29,801,838 of record CM038120.1, on the reverse strand, counting down.
TTCAATTTTAATTATCAATTTTTTATTTTCAATTTTAATTATCAATTTTTATTTTCAATTTTAATTATCAATTTTTATTTTTAATTTTAATTATCAATTTTTTATTTTCAATTTTAATTATCAATTTTTTATTTTTTATTTTAATTATCAATTTTTTATTTTTTTATTTTAATTATCAATTTTTTATTTTCAATTTTAATTATCAATTTTTATTTTTTATTTTAATTATCAATTTTTTATTTTTTATTTTAATTATCAATTTTTTATTTTCAATTTTAATTATCAATTTTTTATATTTTTTATCCCAACTTATTTATGTTTGTACCAAACGCACAATATATTTCTTATCCCAACTTATCATACTTTTTTTATCTCAACTTATCACACATTTTCTTATCCGCCCTTTTCTCGGTATTGCTACCAAACGAAAGCCTTTAAATGATTTTACGAATCCTAACATCAGTATGCGGACATTGGATCAGTAATTGAGCGCCGCAAACTTGCTCATGTACTACTACATGCTTCTATGCCAGTGATGACCAAACGATCGAAAAGTGGGCATGGGCATTAGTAGAGGATCCAGCAGAGTGGTATAGATTTCCATGGGGATCATGGTCGTTCCAAGTGATGTGTCACCAGCTAGGAGTGATGAAGAAAGACCCATCAGAGATTATAGGACCGACCGGGGCCTACCATTTATATGGGCCGGTGTGGGCGTTAAATTTGTGGTCATACGAGGCAATTACGACATTAGGACGAGCATGCGGCTATCGATTAAATGAGATATTGACGCCCCGACTCAGGAGATGGCACACTCGACAGTCCCATTTAGATTTTACTAGATTTTTCGACGACCCTCAGGTATATTTTAGTTCATTATTTATTTATAATAAATTAATTTTTCATGTTATTATTTTTAAATAATTAATCTTGATTATTAGTGCACCATTTTTATTCTTTTAATCTCACTTATTATTTTTATTGTTATGATGTAATATAATTAAATCTTAATTAACGAGTCTTAATTTGTTTTAATTTTTTTGTAGCTCAATACCTTTCGCACGCTTGAACCGGAGCCGGGCATGGAGATTCATGAGCCCTATACACAATCCCTACAGTGGGAGGAGCCCTTGTCCCTGAAGTTTAACTCCAATCAACGGCACGCACACAAGAAAGTGCTGCCACAGCAGAGACAATCGAGGGCGGCAAGGGAGATGGCGAAGGTTGTGCAGAAACTGAAATGCCACGATGCGAAGAAGGACGTACTGCAGCCGGGTCGTCGCAAACAGCCTTAAGCAGCCCGGGCCTCTTCAGAGACTAGAGGCCACATCCCGGAGCGATTCCACTTCGATATGCCAGAATCCTCTCGGTCAAAGCGTCCTAGGGAAGAGTCATCCCATCCTGAGCCCTCTGAGCAGCTTGTATGTTGCGTGCACGGAGATCCATGCCGTCGTGGGTGTGAGAATGATGATTGGATCGACAAGATCCTTGACAGAGCCTGCCACTGGCTAGCAGAAGATACATCGGAGAAAGGAGTACTTGCCCGGATGGCTAAGTCTCTCGTCGGGCACCTCAAGGGCATGTAGGATCAAAGAGTTCTTTGAGCGGCAGCAGACGATCTGGGCATCGATCACCTACTCCTGTGAGCCAGGGACACTCAGAGGCTCCTATGTTTGATGATAGGTACCGATCTCCTACTCCCGTACATGCGCCTGGATTTGAGCATCGTGCAGCGAGATCGAGGATGCCCCCACATCCTCATGATGAGGGAGAGGAAGGTGGTAGGGCGTCCTCGTCTCATAGCTCATATTATAGGGATCTAGATGAGATCCCTTTCGTGCCACAGAATGTCGGGGCCGACGACGTCGATAGTCAGGACTCAGATGTGCCTGAGACGAGAGAGGAGATTGCCAGGCCTAGGGGACGGGTTCTTAAGCCGTCTGTTGCATTGCAAAGCCCTTTCACTGTTCATGAGACCCCGCATTCAACCGGGGTACGAAGGATGCATATGAGCAGTTTAGGAATGTGGACCCGACTGATGTAGTTTTGACGAGGCAACAGCCTCCGTACTATCTTCACCAGGCTCTGTTCGGCTCCATTGAAGATGTGAATATTTCATTCACTGCTGAGGTAAATTATTATTATTATTATTATTATTATTATATTATTATTATTATTATTATTATTATTATTATTATTATTATTATTATTATTATTATTATTATTATTATCTAACATGTGTTGTTGTAATTGTTTTATATAAGGTGATGAAGCTATACTTGTTGTACTGGAGGAGTCGACTTCGCTTAAGGTTGTCATGCGATCCTAACGTCAGGTACGCGGCCACTGTTATTGCCGGCATCGAGTTTTATGTGAGTACTACTTCGTTATTATTATTATTATTATTATTATTATTATTATTATTATTATTATTATTATTATTATTATTATTATTATTATTATCAGTTTTTTTTAATTTATTTATCAATTTTGTGTCACAACCAGAGATGCTTGAATTTATATCGATATGTTCATGTAGGATGATTATGCTTGTCGTGCTTGAATTTTGTTGTGTTCTGAGTTTGATTTAATTTGCACATAATTTATGTTGTTTGGGGATGCTCGAATTTTGTTGATCACTCTTGCAAATAGAACACAGTTTTTTTGGCACGACGTGGCCAACCTTCGTTAGGGACATTGAGGTCGATACCTGCTATGGGGATTGAAGCTATGCAAGATCGTCTTTTGTGACCCATGACTCCATATCGAGAGCATTTTTGATGATTTATGTCCCCTTCGATGTTGATCTTGCACGACTCATACGTGGCCGACGGGCCTGCTTATCGACAAGGGGGTCGAACAATGATTGATGCAACTTCTTAGGGCACATGCCAAGAATCCGGATGGGGAACCGGCTCAATGTTTGGTGAATAAGTTGCCACCAATGTCGCTTGCTTGAAATAATGGCTCACATAGTCGGTGGCACGGCCTCCGGAATACCTATAACAAATACACGCAATACAAATCAAATGTTGATAGAACACATACTCACGTTTCATTGAATATTGAATGTTTTATTAATTTGCGCACCTCAAAGCAGCACAAGCGTGTCGACATGGCATCGCGTCCAATTCAACCTCACGGCAGTCGCACGTTGAGTTTTGGAGATCAACGAGGTAACATGTTGGGCACAGTAGTTCCTCTAGTCGTGTAGCGATGGGCCCATTCTGCAGCTACCGATATCTTCGAATAACATAACCCGGTGAGGTCGTGATCTCTAGAAACGGCACGTGTCCGGTGCTCTTCGAACCACTTTTCCACAATGATTCGATACACCTCCAGCATGGCGCAAATTGTTAAACGCCTAGCCCACAACAGCCGGGCATTCATGGTCTCCGCGGGATTAGAAGTCATGAAACTAGTACGCAGGACAGGACACTTCGAACGCGCCCATCTGGGCAGACCAATCTCCAATAGCCTCTGGTATATTCCACCTCCTTCTATGCTCATGTCTATCAAAGATGTGAGATATTCATCGAATTCAGACTCACGGTATGCATACACAGCTAATTCGAAGACTCTAATTGCGTGTCTGCCAAAAGGGACCATATTCTTTATCAAGTGGTAGAAACATAGACCGTGGGAAACATCTGGGTACACATTCTTGATGGCATTTTCAATGCTGATGTGGCCATCAGACACTATCAACAAGTTATCTGGCGCTCCAAAACTGCATTGGATCCTTCTCAGAAACCATATCCATGAGTCATCATCCTCTATTGGGCCGAATCCAATGGCAAGTGGAAACATTTGCTCATTTCCATCCTTCGTAATAGCTACGAATAGGGTCCCCTTGTTCTTGCCCTTCAAGTGTGTTCCGTCCACAACAATAACCGGACGAAGTAAATCATTCCTAAATGCTTCAATGGACTGACCTAGAGCGAGAAACATATAGCATAATCGATTATCCGTGAATGAAGTCGAGAAATCATACATCGTCCCTGGATTCTTCTCCCTCAATAGGTATAGATAAGACGGTAGCCTCTGATAAGACTTTTCGAAGCCTCCATACGTCATCTCTATAACGATGTTCCTCGCTCGCAGGGCAAAGCCGTAATCAATTTCAATACTGTATTCAGCTCGAATCTCATTTTTAATCTCATTCGGCTTCAACACGACACCATCAGTTATTAATCTTCTTGCAAAGTAAGCTCCTAATACCCTAGCAGGCACCTGGCATGGAGTATTGCCGTCTATATCTACAAAATGCGTATGGTCTGGGGTGTGATTTTTAATGATACAAATGCTGCCTTTTTGCTTGGCCCGCAACAAGAAACTGCACCCTCCTTCTTACATACGAACCCCACTCGTATACTATCCGAATTTTCAACATGATATTCCAATCGCTTCTCCATATGATGCAATCCCACAGCTATTGACAAGTCATCCTTTTTCTTGAACACACTACCCACACGCAATTGTCCGAGTAAGGGTGCAGCGGCATCCATATCGATCATCCCTAACGGCAACGCAGTGTCTAAATTAACATGTGAAATCAACCAAGCTCGGATAGCGTCCGGATCAGCCGTAGCATTGCCATCACATGGAGGTTGATGCTCTGAATTTATGCTAAGATACCTAATGATCCTATCAATATGTCCCGGCTCTCTAATCCATGCACTGAACTCAGTCGTCAGTGAAGCAAATAAATCCAACCGATCTTGTGCGTCCCTTTCTTCCCTGGTCATTTCTTCCTCAACCTCCGGACCTACCCTCACTTCTTCTGAATCCGATGGTTCCGAGGTCGGCTCTTCGATATTCACGTCATCAAAAATTGAAGATCGCTGAGTCGTAGGAGTGGCGCGTACGATATTCTTATCCTTGCTAGTGGCATAAACCGTTGGTTTTTCTTTTTGCTCAACAATCAACTGCAATAGATCGGTATCACTACTTAAAATAACTTTCACCCTTTCATTGTCAATTAAAGTCAAATAGTAGAGTAAAAATTCAATTTCGTCACCCAATTGTTCACGGAGCTCTCGTACTACATTATCACGTGTAATGTTCGAAATGGGGAAATGCACGAGAAAATAATCACCTCCTATATTTGCTTCTCTCCAATACCCACTGTGACGGATATAAGTTCTCTGGAAAGACATAGCTGAAAAGAAGTAAAAAAAACAATAGGTCAAATGGATGAAATTACACTAAGTAAAAATTGCTCTGTCATTACACGGTTTTTTATAGGTTACACGGTTTAAAACCTCTTACATTGTTAAATCTATAACTACTGTGTAATTGGTCAACATTCTTAAAAGTCAAACATTAACTTATTCTACACGGTTAGTGTACATCAAAATCGTGTAATTAAGTTAAAACCGTGTAAACTTTGTTCAAACCGTGTAAAACCTCAACAAATAAAATATTACACGGTTTATGTTCCTCTTACAAATTTAACCCGTGTAGATGCAAGGAATATTGCTAATTTTCAATTAATGGTTTTCTAAACAAGTTGTAGAACTGCTCTTTATATCATAAACACCAATAAAACATCAAAATAGGGAAATTAACTGAAACTGTGTAAATTCTACTCCCTCCGTCTTAAGTATTCTGACATTTTTTTCTTATTGGGTCGTCTCAAGTATTCTGACACCTTTTCTTTTTAGGAAATAATTAACTAATTAATAGTACAATTAGTAAATCCCTTATTACACTTAATATTATCTCATTAAATCTCATCATCCACTCATTTCTCAGCACGTATCCCAATATAATTTAAATCCTAAAAGTTTAAACTATTATAACTTTATCGTTTGTTAGTTGGTTTTTATGATTTTTATATCAAATTAAAGATCTTGATACGATCTTTCATTTAAGATCAAACATGGATATGTTTTTATGCATCTATGATACTCTAGTTTAAAAATATGTCTAAATACATAAACCACATCATATCCCTACACACATTACACTTTAGACACTAAATACTCCCGTCTTAAGTTCTGTGCCGAAAAGAAAGGTTTCTTAATACTTGAGACGGATGGAGTAATTATTACCGTGTAAATTAGAATTATTAACGTGTAAATTAGAATTATTAACGTGTAAATTAGAACAACAACTAAATTTTTTTATGCCAAAATAACACGAAAAAACCAAAATAAAAATATAATTACCTTTATTCTTAGCACCTCAGCAAAGAGATATCCTCCGAAATAAACCAGAAATTATCCCAAAAAAATCGAATTCTATTACTTTCTTTCTCTAAAATTTTAAGGTTTCTTTAATTTCAAGTTTGTGTGCTACACTTTTGTCATTGTTGTTGTATTTTGTTCAATTTCTGATTCATCCATTAATGCATCAACACTTTAATTCAATGAAGTGAGGAATAAATCAGATTTGGTTGTTGGTTAAAATAAATGAATTTTTGATTTCCTTATTATTATTATTTTTTCCAAAATAAAAATATGGGCATTCCAACCGTGTGAGATCTGTTTGTCCACAAAAGAAAAAAAAAAGGAAAAGAGTAAATAAAGTATGAGAGAGATAAAGATAGTTTAATATCAAGTGGGACCACTTTTTAAGGGTAAGTTTGTCCTTTTACTCAAATAGGGTATAAAACTTATAGTTTTAAAGTTTAGGGTATAAACCTTATACTCTTATATTTTTAGGGTATTTCTAACTATTAAGACATAAGAAAAATGGATAACTTATTACTCTAACCAAACAAAAAGTAATAGAATCAATTACTTGTAATTGTTTCCCTTTCCATACTTAAAAGAAGTTGAACCAAACATGGGCTTAGACTCAAACCGAACAACGATGGAAATAAGCCATTGTGGCTTGGCTAGTCATAGTTTGAACTTTGAAGCTACGATTGAGTGTCTGATGTTGAAAACAACGATGGAAAATGGCAATAGAAATTTCCAACCGATTTCAATCCATCGCCACTATGTCAGCATTTTGCACGAGTTCTTAATTTATTTATCTTTTTAATTTTTATTATTTACACTTGCACCCATCATCAAACTAGAATACTAATTGTTAGATCCGGGTTGAAGATCAACAATAATAGAAATACGAATCGAGTTCGTGAAGGATCGAATCCTTAAGGTGAATATAAAAATTGAGGGGAGGAGGATCAAGTCCTCTAAATTCTAGTGAATTGCCTTCAATTCCAGCTCGTATCGCCGGGAACCTTGAAGAATTCCTGCAAAAGAAAGCCGGGGGAGCAGGTGGGGGTCCTCCGGGAAGAACCTCCAACTCCAAAGTCAGTATCAAGTACTGGAAGAATGTTGAGATTTCTTGGAGAAGAAACCTCTAGAGTGATCGAGTGTGTGTTGATTCGCGCTAAAAGCACGTAATCTTTGAGTGTAAAGTATAAAGTGAGAGAATTGTTACCAAATATGTAGTGGTTGCCATATATTTATAGTTGTAGAAGAGGAGGTGGCATTTCTATGAATTTCCTTTGTTGTAAAGGGCAATATTAATTATGCTAGTATTTTTAGAGAAGATTCTAGCTCTTCAAGGAAGATGCTAAATCCTTGGGAAGATGTTAGCTCTTCAAGGAAGATGCTAGATCATTAGGGAAGATGTCAGCTCTTCAAGGAAGATGTCAGATGCCAGGATCTTCACGGAAGATGCCAGGTCCTCACGGAAGATGCCAGATGCCAGGATCTTCATAGAAGATGCCAGATGCCAGGATCTTCATGGAAAATTCCAGATCCCTAGCGGAGATGCCAGATCCCGAGTAGAGATGTCAGATCCCTTGCAGAGATGCCAGATTCCGAGGGAAGATGCCAGATCCCCCGAGGGAAGATGCCTAGTCTTTTGATAACTTTTTCAGATTTAACTTCCGACACAATGTTTAATTTCCTATAATGTTTTCATAGAAGGCTTAATCCAAGCTTAAAGCTTATGCCATGCATTCGTTCGAGCAACAAGTGTCTCATCCTTATTCGCTTATTCTCAACTAGCGATGCCACGTATTAAGATGATGTGGTAGGAGCTGATTTTAGTCCCTATCACTAATGCCAAGTTCATTTCAATCATGAATGTAATAATAGTCACTACCTTCATCTTTAAATGGACGGAGGGAGTATAAATCTTGAATTTCACAATTGATCAAATATGCACAAATCAAGTTTTAAAAAAATTAAAAGATGAATTTCAATCTTTTCCTATTCTTTCTTTTCCTTTCCAAAAAAAAAAACACCCTAGGTATAAAAATGTGAATCGGTATATACAAACTTGTTTGATATTCATGAATCAAACTCCAATGTAAGTAGAGTTGTCAAATGCTCGGGCCGGGACTGGCCTAGCATAAGCCCATCAAGCTTAGGACAAAAAGTGGTCGGCCTGAAATTCCATTAAGTCGCAAAAATAAAATTTCAAATCCAGCTGGTAAGTAATTTATAGAGTAAAATGATTGGACATGCTCGAGTTTATCAGACTTTTGAGCGTTTTGGGTGGGATCGGACGGGCTGAAGTTTCAATTGACCTCTAATTTTATAACTCAAATATGCCCAAAATTTATGCAAATCGAAACTACTCGCTAGGCCAAGATCATTTCGAGCCAAATTTGACGATTCTAATTAAATGTAAGTCAAGCTTTTTACTACAGAGAGTATAGTTGACTTTGAGAAATTGGTAATCGAGACTATTCATTAGGCCAGATCATTTCGAGCCAAAGTTATGGTTGCTAAGTGGATATGTATCAATATTTTTTTTGTTTATTGTATTTGTATTTCCAAGATTATAACCATGAGGAATTTTTTATCTTTTATTTTAGATAATCAAGTTTCAATATCCAATGCCATACTAGATTGGACTGTTCGAGTTTCTCAAGGAAAATCAATAAAAATAATATATCTAAGTGCAAAGAGAATTAAATTCAGAGGAAATGTAGTGTTATACCTAAAAAACTTAAGGAAAATACTAATATACCTAGAACTTAAAAAAGAGACAAATATACCTAAACTTATGAGAGTGGGACTAAGTTACCCTTCCTTCTAATTTATAAGTTCAGAGATAGACATTCTTCTCTCTCCTTCTCTCTCTTTTACCTCTCTCTCTAGCTGCTAGCTGCTGTTTCGGCCATTTTTCGGCTGAATTCGAATGCATTTTTTTACAATCGACCACTGGGCTTTATTCTCCTCAGAAAGACGAAGAGGATGAAAGGGTGGCTCGTCCGTTTTGGTGGAGAAACGAGGGAGATACACGTCGGAGAAGACGACATATCGCGAAATCGCGAGTTAACAGGCAACGCGACCTTCCAAACGTGATTCCGGCCGCATCGTTGGTCGGTTTTCGACGGGCGACCTACCGTTGGAAACGTCTCGACGAGTAGAAACATGTTTTTGGGTAGTTTCGACAATTTGGTGGTGATTTCAGTCCAGAAACAGCAAATAATAGAAATTGCTACAACTTTTCATTCTTTGTTTTGTATAGTGGACTTTTGAAATTGAAGTTGAATTTTTTTTTGTTTCATTTGTTGATTTTGATGCTTTTTTGTGGGTTTTGGTGAACTCAAATTAACAAATTCTAATTTGTTGAACTTTTTTGTTTCATTTGTTGATTTGGTTGTTATTCTTCGTTTTTTCATGTAATAAATTAACAAATTCTAACTAATCAGGGAATAAAAATTGACAAATTCTTACCAATCAAGTTGAAAAAATGTAAGAATTTACAAATTACTACAAGAAGTTTTAGAAAATGTAAGAAATTAACATATTATTACCAAAAAGAACATAAGAAATTATCAAATTCTTACATATTTAATACAAAGTAAATCAAAACTGAATGTAAAATTAGTATTTTTTTCAATGTGGTTACTTCAGTCTACTTCTTCTTCTTCTTCTGCTTCTCTTTCGTCTTCCTTCTTGCTTCTTCTTCGGTCTATTCTCTCATCGGCCCCTCCTCTTCGTGCTTTCGGTGGGGTCGAACGTGAAGCAACCAGGTTCTTGAGCTGCATCAATCGAGGGATTTCGATTACATCGTGCAAGCGCTCGTTTTTGTACGGCTTAAGCATGGCGAAAGGGGCTAAAATCAAGGAAACAATTGCAATAACTTAATTGCAGATCATAAGAAATTTTAAATTCTGTTCATAAACAGTTTAGATAAGGTAATAAATTAATAAATTCTAACCAATATGACATAACAAATGGGACAAAGTCTTACCAATCAAGTTTAAGAATGTAAGAAAGTGTACAAATGATTACCATAACACCATAAGAAATTATCAAATTTTTACATATTTAATACAAAGTAAATCAAAACAGAAAGTAAAAATTATTTTTTTTTTTCCATGTAGTTGTTTTCTTCTTCTATGAAGAGGATTAACTCATTGAATTCAACTCTATTTCTCTATGAAGAGTGCCTTCCAATTAATTTCAAAATTTTATTTTTGATTTGGGGAGTGAGTTTGTCCAGAAATTGTCTGTGTGCATTGTTGAGTTAGTTTGGTATAGGCTGTATTTTTTTACTTTGGGGTTGTCCGTAAAATCAAAGGGGTGGTGATGGGGGCTTTAAGAAAGGGAGGCCTTGGTTGTTATTGAGTAATAATTGGTTTAAGTGAAAATCTTGGAGTTCATTAGAATTCTACAATTATGTGTGTTGCTGTCTTGAATTTGAATTTGGATTGAAGGAGCCGAACATGGGGAAAAAGTTGAAGAGACGACGACCTTGGAGCTGAAGAAATATGCAAGAATTTGACAATTTTTTATGTTCTTTTGGTAATAATTTGTTAATTTCTTACATTTTCTAAAACATCTTGTAGTAATTTGTAATTTTCTTATATTCTTAACCTTGATTGATAAGAATTTGACAATTTGTTATGTCCTATTTGGTTAGAATTTGTTGATTTATTACCTTATCTAAAACATTTTGTAAGAATTTGAGAATTTCTTATGATCTGCAATTAACTTATTGCCTTGTTTCTTTTGATTTTTAGCCCCTTCCATTGATGCTTAAGCCGTACAAAAGTGAGTGTCGCACGATGTATCGGAAATCCCTTAAAGTTGATGCAGCTCAAGAATTTTACATTTTATTTTACATTGTATTAAATATGCAAAAATTTGACAATTTCTTATGTTCTTTTTGGTAATAATATGTTAATTCTTACTTTTTCTAAAACGTCTTGTAGTAAATATGTAAAAATTTGACAATTTCTTATGTTTTTTTTGGTAATAATTTGTTAATTTCTTACATTTTCTAAAATGTCTTGTAGTAATTTGTAACTTTTTTACATTATTAAACTTGATTGGTAATTTTCAATTTTTTAAGTTCTAGTTGGTTAGAATTTATTAATTTTTTACATAAAAAATGAAGAAAAAAATAGCAGCAATAAAACAACCGATCATCGGCGAAAGGGGCCAAAAATCAAAGGAAACAAGACAAGAAGTTAAATGCAGATCATAAGATATTTTCAAATTCTTACAAAACGTTTTAGATAAGGTAATAAATTAACAAATTCTAATCAACTAGAACATAAAAAATTGACAAATTTTTACCAATCAAGTTTAAGAATATAAGAAATTTATAAATTATTACAAGACGTTTTAGAAAATATAAAAAATTAACAAATTATTACCAAATAAAACATAAGAAATTATCAAATTTATATAAGCCGTCTGATTTCCCCTCCGCTGTCAATGCGGTTGCTGAAATCGCCGCTGCCTGCCACCGCCAGCAAGAATTCAATATTTTCTAACAATACAAACGGGTAAACAGCATGTAAGATTTAAGAATTCTAACAAATATTTACCATACGACCAAAGATTGATCAATTCTCATTATTATAGCAATAAGAATTTATCATTTCTAACCACGGGCAATCACAAGCCACAAGAAATTATTAATTCTAACCATGATGATAGTACGAATTCAAACGGGTAAAATGCATGTAAGAATCCTATCTAAATTAGATACTTTTAGACTACAGTAATGCTTTTCTTAACATAATTATGATAAGAATTTAAGAATTCTAACAACTATCACCCACAGAACATAAGAATTGATCAATTCTCATTATTATCGCAGTAAGATTTTATCATTTCGTATAATATCTCCAGTCAAACATAGCAGTCATGACTATAATCAAGTTAGATTTTTCCACGTGGTTGTCTTCTTCTTCTTCTGCTTCTTCTTCCCTCGTCTCCTCGTCTTGCTTTCGGTGGGGTCGAACATGAAGGCAAATAGTTCTTAAGCTGTATCAACTT